>CM060833.1:173637500-173794336 GCA_030762175.1 Metallyticus violacea | reverse complement strand
AACCTAACCTAACCTAACCTAACCTAACCTAACCTAACCTAACCTAACCTAACCTAACCTAACCTAACCTAACCTAACCTAACCTAACCTAACCTAACCTAACCTAACCTAACCTAACCTAACCTAACCTAACCTAACCTAACCTAACCTAACCTAACCTAACCTAACCTAACCTAACCTAACCTAACCTAACCTAACCTAACCTAACCTAACCTAACCTAACCTAACCTAACCTAACCTAACCTAACCTAACCTAACCTAACCTAACCTAACCTAACCTAACCTAACCTAACCTAACCTAACCTAACCTAACCTAACCTAACCTAACCTAACCTAACCTAACCTAACCTAACCTAACCTAACCTAACCTAACCTAACCTAACCTAACCTAACCTAACCTAACCTAACCTAACCTAACCTAACCTAACCTAACCTAACCTAACCTAACCTAACCTAACCTAACCTAACCTAACCTAACCTAACCTAACCTAACCTAACCTAACCTAACCTAACCTAACCTAACCTAACCTAACCTAACCTAACCTAACCTAACCTAACCTAACCTAACCTAACCTAACCTAACCTAACCTAACCTAACCTAACCTAACCTAACCTAACCTAACCTAACCTAACCTAACCTAACCTAACCTAACCTAACCTAACCTAACCTAACCTAACCTAACCTAACCTAACCTAACCTAACCTAACCTAACCTAACCTAACCTAACCTAACCTAACCTAACCTAACCTAACCTAACCTAACCTAACCTAACCTAACCTAACCTAACCTAACCTAACCTAACCTAACCTAACCTAACCTAACCTAACCTAACCTAACCTAACCTAACCTAACCTAACCTAACCTAACCTAACCTAACCTAACCTAACCTAACCTAACCTAACCTAACCTAACCTAACCTAACCTAACCTAACCTAACCTAACCTAACCTAACCTAACCTAACCTAACCTAACCTAACCTAACCTAACCTAACCTAACCTAACCTAACCTAACCTAACCTAACCTAACCTAACCTAACCTAACCTAACCTAACCTAACCTAACCTAACCTAACCTAACCTAACCTAACCTAACCTAACCTAACCTAACCTAACCTAACCTAACCTAACCTAACCTAACCTAACCTAACCTAACCTAACCTAACCTAACCTAACCTAACCTAACCTAACCTAACCTAACCTAACCTAACCTAACCTAACCTAACCTAACCTAACCTAACCTAACCTAACCTAACCTAACCTAACCTAACCTAACCTAACCTAACCTAACCTAACCTAACCTAACCTAACCTAACCTAACCTAACCTAACCTAACCTAACCTAACCTAACCTAACCTAACCTAACCTAACCTAACCTAACCTAACCTAACCTAACCTAACCTAACCTAACCTAACCTAACCTAACCTAACCTAACCTAACCTAACCTAACCTAACCTAACCTAACCTAACCTAACCTAACCTAACCTAACCTAACCTAACCTAACCTAACCTAACCTAACCTAACCTAACCTAACCTAACCTAACCTAACCTAACCTAACCTAACCTAACCTAACCTAACCTAACCTAACCTAACCTAACCTAACCTAACCTAACCTAACCTAACCTAACCTAACCTAACCTAACCTAACCTAACCTAACCTAACCTAACCTAACCTAACCTAACCTAACCTAACCTAACCTAACCTAACCTAACCTAACCTAACCTAACCTAACCTAACCTAACCTAACCTAACCTAACCTAACCTAACCTAACCTAACCTAACCTAACCTAACCTAACCTAACCTAACCTAACCTAACCTAACCTAACCTAACCTAACCTAACCTAACCTAACCTAACCTAACCTAACCTAACCTAACCTAACCTAACCTAACCTAACCTAACCTAACCTAACCTAACCTAACCTAACCTAACCTAACCTAACCTAACCTAACCTAACCTAACCTAACCTAACCTAACCTAACCTAACCTAACCTAACCTAACCTAACCTAACCTAACCTAACCTAACCTAACCTAACCTAACCTAACCTAACCTAACCTAACCTAACCTAACCTAACCTAACCTAACCTAACCTAACCTAACCTAACCTAACCTAACCTAACCTAACCTAACCTAACCTAACCTAACCTAACCTAACCTAACCTAACCTAACCTAACCTAACCTAACCTAACCTAACCTAACCTAACCTAACCTAACCTAACCTAACCTAACCTAACCTAACCTAACCTAACCTAACCTAACCTAACCTAACCTAACCTAACCTAACCTAACCTAACCTAACCTAACCTAACCTAACCTAACCTAACCTAACCTAACCTAACCTAACCTAACCTAACCTAACCTAACCTAACCTAACCTAACCTAACCTAACCTAACCTAACCTAACCTAACCTAACCTAACCTAACCTAACCTAACCTAACCTAACCTAACCTAACCTAACCTAACCTAACCTAACCTAACCTAACCTAACCTAACCTAACCTAACCTAACCTAACCTAACCTAACCTAACCTAACCTAACCTAACCTAACCTAACCTAACCTAACCTAACCTAACCTAACCTAACCTAACCTAACCTAACCTAACCTAACCTAACCTAACCTAACCTAACCTAACCTAACCTAACCTAACCTAACCTAACCTAACCTAACCTAACCTAACCTAACCTAACCTAACCTAACCTAACCTAACCTAACCTAACCTAACCTAACCTAACCTAACCTAACCTAACCTAACCTAACCTAACCTAACCTAACCTAACCTAACCTAACCTAACCTAACCTAACCTAACCTAACCTAACCTAACCTAACCTAACCTAACCTAACCTAACCTAACCTAACCTAACCTAACCTAACCTAACCTAACCTAACCTAACCTAACCTAACCTAACCTAACCTAACCTAACCTAACCTAACCTAACCTAACCTAACCTAACCTAACCTAACCTAACCTAACCTAACCTAACCTAACCTAACCTAACCTAACCTAACCTAACCTAACCTAACCTAACCTAACCTAACCTAACCTAACCTAACCTAACCTAACCTAACCTAACCTAACCTAACCTAACCTAACCTAACCTAACCTAACCTAACCTAACCTAACCTAACCTAACCTAACCTAACCTAACCTAACCTAACCTAACCTAACCTAACCTAACCTAACCTAACCTAACCTAACCTAACCTAACCTAACCTAACCTAACCTAACCTAACCTAACCTAACCTAACCTAACCTAACCTAACCTAACCTAACCTAACCTAACCTAACCTAACCTAACCTAACCTAACCTAACCTAACCTAACCTAACCTAACCTAACCTAACCTAACCTAACCTAACCTAACCTAACCTAACCTAACCTAACCTAACCTAACCTAACCTAACCTAACCTAACCTAACCTAACCTAACCTAACCTAACCTAACCTAACCTAACCTAACCTAACCTAACCTAACCTAACCTAACCTAACCTAACCTAACCTAACCTAACCTAACCTAACCTAACCTAACCTAACCTAACCTAACCTAACCTAACCTAACCTAACCTAACCTAACCTAACCTAACCTAACCTAACCTAACCTAACCTAACCTAACCTAACCTAACCTAACCTAACCTAACCTAACCTAACCTAACCTAACCTAACCTAACCTAACCTAACCTAACCTAACCTAACCTAACCTAACCTAACCTAACCTAACCTAACCTAACCTAACCTAACCTAACCTAACCTAACCTAACCTAACCTAACCTAACCTAACCTAACCTAACCTAACCTAACCTAACCTAACCTAACCTAACCTAACCTAACCTAACCTAACCTAACCTAACCTAACCTAACCTAACCTAACCTAACCTAACCTAACCTAACCTAACCTAACCTAACCTAACCTAACCTAACCTAACCTAACCTAACCTAACCTAACCTAACCTAACCTAACCTAACCTAACCTAACCTAACCTAACCTAACCTAACCTAACCTAACCTAACCTAACCTAACCTAACCTAACCTAACCTAACCTAACCTAACCTAACCTAACCTAACCTAACCTAACCTAACCTAACCTAACCTAACCTAACCTAACCTAACCTAACCTAACCTAACCTAACCTAACCTAACCTAACCTAACCTAACCTAACCTAACCTAACCTAACCTAACCTAACCTAACCTAACCTAACCTAACCTAACCTAACCTAACCTAACCTAACCTAACCTAACCTAACCTAACCTAACCTAACCTAACCTAACCTAACCTAACCTAACCTAACCTAACCTAACCTAACCTAACCTAACCTAACCTAACCTAACCTAACCTAACCTAACCTAACCTAACCTAACCTAACCTAACCTAACCTAGCCTAACCTAGCCTAGCCTAGCCTAGCCTAGCCTAGCCTAGCCTAGCCTAGCCTAGCCTAACCTAACCTAACCTTTGACCTCGGGAAGTGACCTTGCCGTCTTAAGCCTGGCTTTGACCTAGGGGGCCTGACCTTGACCTTGTGTGCCTGGCCTTGACCAGGGGGCCTGACCTTGACCTGTGGAGACCTGGCCTTGACGTCTTAGCCCTGGCCTTGACCTAGGGGGTCTGACCTTGACCTTGTGTGCCTGGCCTTGACCAGGGGGCCTGACCTTGACCTCTGGGGACCTGGCCTTGACGTCTTAGCCCTGGCCTTGACCTAGGGGGTCTGACCTTGACCTGGTGTGCCTGGCCTTGACCGGGGGCCTGACCTTGACCTTGTGTGCCTGGCCTTGGCGTCTTAGCCCTGGCCTTGACGTCTTAGCCCTGGCCTTGACCTAGGGGGCCTGACCTTGACGTCTTAGCCCTGGCCTTGACCTAGGCGGTCTGACCTTGATCTTGTGTGCCTGGCCTTGACCCAGGGGACCTGACCTTGACCTCTGGTGACCTGGCCTTCACGTCTTAACCCTGGCCTTGACCTAGGGGGTCTGACCTTCAGTGCCTGGCCTTGACCAGGGGGCCTGACCTTGACCTCTGGGGACCTGGCCTTGACCTAGGGGGCCTGAACTTGACCTTTAGGCCCGGCCTTGACCCGGGGGCCTTACCTTGACCTCTGGGGACCCGGCCTTGACGTCTTAGCCCTGGCTTTGACCTAGGGGGTCTGACCTTGACCTTGTGTGCCTGGCCTTGACCTAGGGGACCTGACCTTGTGTACCTAGCCTTGACCTAGGGGCCTGACATTACCTTGTGTACCTGACCTTGACTTAGGGTGCCTGACCTTGAACCCGGGGACCTGGCCTTGACCTTGTGTACCTGGCCTTGACCAGGGGACCTGACATTGGCCAGGGGCCTCACCTTGACCTTGTGTACCTGGCCTTGACCTAGGGGGCCTGACCTTGACCTCTGGGGACCTGGCCTTGACGTATTGGGCCTGGCCTTGACCAGGGTGCTGACCTTGAACTGGGGACATGGCCTTGACCTTGTGTACCTGGCCTTGACCTAGGGGGCCTGACCTTCACCTCGGGGACCTGGCCTTGACGTCTTAGGCCTGTCCTTGACCAGGGCGCCTGACCTTGAACTCAGGGACATGGCCTTCACCTAGGGGGCCTCACCTTCACATCGGGGACCTGGCCTTGATGTCTTAGGCCTGTCCTTGACCAGGGCGCCTGACCTTGAACTCAGGGACCTGGCCTTGACCTAGGGGGCATGACGTTGACCTCGGGGACCTGGCCTTGACGTCTTAGGCCTGGCCTTGACCTAGGGGGCCTGACCTTGAACTCAGGGACCTGGCCTTGATGTTGTTGGCCTGGCCTTCACCTAGGGGGCCTGGCCTTGACGTCTTAGGCCTGGCCTTGACCTAGGCGGCCTGACCTTCAACTCGGGGACCTGGCCTTGACGTTGTTTGCCTGGCCTTGACCAGGGGACCTGACCTTGACCTCTGGGGACCTGGCCTTGGCGTCTTAGCCCTGGCCTTGACCTAGGGGGCCTGACCTTGACGTCTTAGCCCTGGCCTTGACCTAGGGGGTCTGACCTTGACCTTGTGTGCCTGGCCTTGGCCAGGGGGCCTGACCTTCACCTCTGGGGACCTGGCCTTGGCGTCTTAGCCCTGGCCTTGACCTAGGGGGCCTGACCTTGACGTCTTAGGCCTGGCCTTGACCTAGGGGACCTGACCTTGACCTCTGGTGACCTGGCCTTGACGTCTTAGCCCTGGCCTTGACCTAGGGGGTCTGACCTTCAGTGCCTGGCCTTGACCAGGGGGCCTGACCTTGACTTCTGTGGACCTGGCCTTGACCTAGGGGGCCTGACCTTGACCTTTAGGCCCGGCCTTGACCTAGGGGGCCTGATCTTGACGTCTTAGGCCTGGCCTTGACCCGGGGGCCTTACCTTGACCTCTGGGGACCCGGCCTTGACGTCTTAGCCCTGGCCTTGACCTAGGGGGTCTGACCTTGACCTTGTGTGCCTGGCCTTGACATAGGGGCCTGACATTACCTTGTGTACCTGACCTTGACTTAGGGTGCCTGACCTTGAACCCCGAGACCTGGCTTTGACGTCTTAGGCCTGTCCTTGACCAGGGCGCCTGACCTTGAACTCAGGGACATGGCCTTCACCTAGGGGGCCTCACCTTCACATCGGGGATCTGGCCTTGACGTCTTAGGCCTGTCCTTGACCAGGGCGCCTGACCTTGAACTCAGGGACATGGCCTTCACCTAGGGGGCCTCACCTTCACATCGGGGATCTGGCCTTGACGTCTTAGGCCTGTCCTTGACCAGGGCGCCTGACCTTGAACTCAGGGACCTGGCCTTGACCTAGGGGGCCTGACGTTGACCTCGGGGACCTGGCCTTGACGTCTTAGGCCTGGCCTTGACCTAGGGGGCCTGACCTTGAACTCAGGGACCTGGCCTTGATGTTGTTGGTCTGGCCTTCACCTAGGGGGCCTGGCCTTGACGTCTTAGGCCTGGCCTTGACCTGGGGCCTGACCTTGACCTTGTGTGCCTCGCCTTGACCTGGATGGCCTGACCTTGACCTTGTGTACCTGACCTTGACCTAGGGGGCCTAACCTTGGCCTCTGGGGACCTGCCCTTGCCGTCTTAGGCCTGGCCTTGACCTAGGGGGCATGATCCATACCTAGGGAGTCTGACCTTGACCTTGTGTACCTGGCCTTGACCAAGGGGCCTGACCTTGACCTCTGGGAACCTGGCCTTGACCTAGGGGGCCTGACCTTGACCTTGTGTACCTGGCCTTGACCAGGGGCCCGACATTATCTTATGTACCTGACCTTTACTTATGTTGCCTGACCTTGAACCCGGGGACCTGGCCTTGACCTTGTGTACCTGGCCTTGACCTAGGGGACCTGATCTTGACCAGGGGCCTGTCCTTGAACTCAGGGACCTGGCCTTGACCTAGGGGGCCTAACCTTGACCTTGTGTACCTGGCCTTGACCAGGGTGCATGATCTTGAACTGGGGACATGGCCTTGACCTTGTGTACTTGGCCTTGACCTAGGGGGCCTGTTCTTCACCTCGGGGACCTGGCCTTGACGTCTTAGGCCTGGCCTTGAAGGGCGCCTGACCTTGAACTCAGGGACCGGCCTTGACCTAGGGGGCCTGACATTGACCTCGGGGACCTGGCCTTGACGTCTTAGGTGCCTGGCCTTGACCTACGGGGCCTTACCTTGAACTCAGGGACCTGGCCTTGACGTTGTTGGCCTGGCCTTCACCTAGGGGGCCTGGCCTTGACGTCTTAGGCCTGGCCTTGACCTAGGGGGCCTGTACTTGAACTCGGGGACCTCACCTTGACCTCGAGGGCATTACCTTGACCTCGAAAGCATGACCTTGACCTCGGGGGCCTCCCTTGCCGTTTTTGGTCTGGCCTTGACCTAGGGGACCTGACATTGACCTCGGGGACCTGGCCTTGACGTTTTTGGCCTGGCCTTGACCTCGTGGGTATAACCTTGACCTCGGGGGCCTCACATTGAAGTTGTTGGCCTGGACTTGACCTAGGGGGTCTGACCTTGAACTCGGAGACGTGGCCTTGATGTTGTTGGCCTGGCCTTGACCTGGTGGGCGTGACATTGACCTCGGGGGCCTCAACTTGAAGTTGTTGGCCTGGACTTCACCTAGAGGGCCTGACCTTGACCTCGGAGTCTGACCTTGACGTTGGTGATCTGGCCCTCACCTACAGCGCCTGACCTTGACGTTGATGTCCTGGCCTTCACCTAGGGGGCCTGACCTTGACGTTGTTGGCCTGGCCTTGACCTAGGTGGCCTGACGTTAACCTCGGGGGCATGACCTTGACGTTGGTGGCCCGGCCTTGACCTAGGGGGCCTGACATTGACGTTTTTGGCCTGGCCTTGACCTAGAGGGCCTGACTTGAACTCCGGGGGCCTGACCTTGACGTTGTTGGCCTGGCCTTGGCCTAAATGGCCTGAGTTTGACCTCGGAGGCATGACCTTGACGTTGTTTGCCTGGCCTTGGCCTCGTGGGCATGACCTTGACGTTGGTGGCCTGGCCTTGACCTAGACGGCCTTACTTTGACCTCGGGGGCCTCACATTGACGTTGTTAGCCTGGCCTTGTACTCGGGGGCCTGACCTTAACGTTGTTGGTCTGGCCTTGACCTAGGTGGCCAAAATTTGACGATGTTGGCCTGGTCTTGACCTAGGTGGCCTGACGTTGATCTCGGGGGCATGACCTTGACGTTTTTGGCCTGGTATTGACATCGGGGGCCTCACCTTGACCACAGGGGTCTGACTTTGACCACCGGGGTCTGACCTTGACGTTGTTCGCCTGACCTTCATCTAGGGGCATGACCTTGACCTCAGGGGCCTCACCTTGAAGTTAGTGGTCTGGCCTTGACCTAGGGGTGACCTTGACGTAGTTGGCCTGGCCATGACCTCGGGAGCCTCACCTTGACGTTGGGGGCCTGGCCTTGACCTAGGGGGCATTACATTGACGTTTTTGGCCTGGCCTTGACCTAGAGGGCCTGACCTTGAACTCCGGGGTCTGACGACGTTGTTGGCCTGGCCTTCACCTAGTTGGCCTGGCCTTGATCTAGGGGGCCTGACCTTGGTCTAGTTCACCTGGACTTAACCTCTGGGGTCTGACCTTGACCTAGTAGGCCTGGCCTTGATCTAGGGGGCCTGACCTTGGTCTAGTTCACCTGGTCTTGACCTATGGGGTCTGACCTTGACCTAGTAGGCCTGGCCTTGACCTCTGTGGTCTGGCGTTGACCTAGTAGGCCTGGTCTTGACCCCTGTGGCCTGGCCTTGACCTAGTATGCCTCCCACTCACCTGGGTAGCCTGGACTTGACCTAGCAGGCCTCACCTTGACCTTGTTGGCCTGGCCTTGACCTAGTAGGCCTTACATTAACCTCCTTGGCCTTTCATTGACCTAGGTGGCTGCCATTGACCTAGTAGGCCTGACCTTCACCTTATTCACCTGGCCTTGACCTAGTAAGCTTGACATTCAATTGGACCTCATCTGACCTTGACCTTCACCTGACATTGGCCTACATCTGGCCTTCACCTTACCTTGGCCTTCACCTGATCTTGACCTTCACCTGGCCTTAGCCTTCACCAGACCTTGACATTCGCCTGGCCTTCACCACACCTTGACATAAACATGACTTTGACCTTCGCCTGGCCTTCACCTCACCTTGACTTTCACCTGGCCTTGACCTACCCCGGACGACCTTGAAATGACCTTGATCCAGCCCGGCCGACATTGACATAACCTGACCTTGACCTGGCCCGGACCGTCTTGTTCTGATCATGACCAGGCCATGTCGACCTTGGTCTTTCCAACTTACCATGACCTGACCGACCAACCTTAACCGAGCCCGACCTTCGCCTATCCCGAGCTGCCTTGACCGAGCCCGACCTTCACCTATCCCGAGCGATCTTGACCAAGCCCGAGTTTCACCTATCCAGACCGAACTTCACCTAGCCCGAGCGACCTTCATCTATCCCGAGCAACCTTCTCCTATACCGAGCGACCTGGACCAAACCGACCTTCCCTATCCGCAGCGACCTTGACCGACCCGACCTTCACCTATCCAACCGACCAATACCTAGCCCGAGCGACCTTGACCGAACCCGACCTTCATCTATCACGAGCGTCCTTCACCTATCTCGAGCGACCTTCACCTATCCCGACCGACCTTGACCGACTCCTACCTTCACCTATCCCGACCGACATCCAACTACCCTACCTATCCCGACCGATCTTTACCGAGCCCGACCATGACCTATCCCGACGACATTCACCTATCCAACCTTGACCGAGCCAGACCGTGACCTAGCCCGACGTTCACCGAGCCCGAAAGACCTTCACATAGCCCAACCTTGACCGAGCCCGTCTTTTACGTAGCCCGAAACCAGACCTTCACCTATCCCGACCGACCTTGACCGAGCATGAACTTCACCTATTCCGACAGACCTTGACCGAGCCCGACCTTCACCTATCCCGCCCGAAATTGGCCTACCCGTTCTTGACCGAGCCCGACCTTTACGGAGCCCGAAAGACCTTGTCGTAGCCAGACCTTGACCATGCCGGACCTTGAGTTAATCCGAGCCCGACATTCACCGATCCCGACATTGACCCGGCCCGACCTTCACCAAGCCCGAAAGACCTTGACCTAGCCTGACCTTGACCGAGCCCGATCTTGACGTAACCCGAGCCCGACCCTCACCTATCCCGACCGACCTTGACCGAGCCCGACCTTCACCTATCTTGACCGACATTGCACTACCCGTCTTTGGCCGAGCCCGACCTTCACCTATCCCGACCGACATTGACGTACCCGATCGTGACAGAGCCCGACTGTGCCCTAGCTTGACCTTCACCGAGACCGAAAGACCTTTACCCAGCCCGACCTTGACCGAGGCCGACCATGACGTAGCCCAAACTTCACCGAGTCTGACCTTGACGTAGCCCGACCTTCACCTATCCCGAGATCTTGTTGGAGCACGCCCTTTACATATCCCGACCTATTGACCTAGCCCGATCTTGACCGAGCCCGTATCAACGTAGCCCGAGCTTTACCTTCACCTATCCCACCTACCCTTGACCTAGCACAACCTTGACGTAGCCCGAGCCCGACATTGACCTAGCCCTTCCGACTTTCACCGAGCCCGACATTGACCTATCCCTACCGACCTTGACCTATCCCGGCCTTAACCCAGCCCGAGCCTGACATTGACCTAGCCCTCCCCACCGACCTTGCACTAGCCCCACAATGACGTATCCCGCCCGACCGACCTTGACTTACCCAACGTTGGTCGAACCTGACCGACATTGACCGAGCACGACTTTAACCGAGCCCGACTTTGACCTAGCCTTACCGACCGACATTGACCTTGCCTGGCCGACTTTGACTGTGCCCGAACTTGACCTAACCCGCCCGACCGGCCTTAAACTAGACAGACCTTGACCTACGCCGACCTTGACCGAGCACAACCGACCTTGCACTAGCCCGAGCCCGACCAACTAACCTACCCGGCCTAGCCCGAGCCCGACCTTGACCGAGCCCGACCTTCACCGAACGCGACCTTGACCAGCCCTAGCCAGAACTTGACTTACCCCTACCTTCATATGGCCCGAACTTCACCGAGCCCAACCTTGATCTATCCCGACAGACGTAACGAGCCCGACCTTGACCTATCCTGACTTTAACCGAGACTGACCTTAACCTAGCCTGACCTTGACCTAGCCCGACCTTGTAAAGCCCGACCTTGATAAAGCCCGACTGACCTTCATATAGCCCGACATTGAACCAGCCAGACCTTGATAAAGCTCGCCCAACATTGACCGAGCCCAACCTGATCTAGCCCGACAGATCTATCGAGCCCGACCTTGACCTAGCCTGATCTTGAATGAGTCCGACCATGACAGAGCCCGACCTAGCCCGACAGAATTTGCCCTACGACAATGACCGAGCTCGAACTTGCCTAGTCCGCCCTTGACCAAGCCCGAGCTTGTGCATCCCGACCTTCACCTAGCCCGATTTTTACCTTGTCCGACCTTGATCCCCGACCTTGCCTGCCTTTCACCCCCTACTTCGCTGTGACATTGACCTCAGTCCTCCCCGACATTCATCCCGAACCTCTCCTGACATTGAGTCCCTTCCTCGCTGTAACATAGACCTCAGTCCTCCCCGACCTTAAACCCGTACCTCGCCCGACATTGTCCCCGTCCTAGCCCGGACTTAGACCCCCCGTTTTGACCGTCCCCTCGCCATATCTTGAGCCTCGACCTCGCCAGACCTTAACACCCGACCTATGATTTTCACTCCCCGACCTCCCCACTGCCCTCCTACGACTCCTTGATCTTGACCCCACCTGCCCTGATCTTTACCTCCCCTCACCTTGACTTCGCCTGACTTAAAACCTACAACCTCCATTAACCTTGAATTCCCAACGCCACTGACCTCCCACCACCCCTGGAATTGACCTTTCACCTCTGCTGACCTTGACCCGAACCTTGCCTCTCCTTGACTTCCCATCTCCCCTGACATTGACCTACCCCCCCTGGCCGTGGCCTCCCACCTCCCCTGACCGTCACCTCCCACCTGCATGACTTTGACCTCTAACCTACCCTGACGTTCCCCTAGATCTTGCCAATCCTTGATCCCCACACCCCGTTGACCTTGACCCCCACCTCGTCTGAATACCAACTGATTCATTAACACTATAACTACCTTCGCCAATTACTATTTCATTCTCATTACTACCCACCAACAACTACAACTTAATTATTACTTCCATCTAATTACTACTACTACCACCAGCTAACTATTAAACTACCTTACCAACCACTTAATTAATAAATAGTACTTGGTATATCTACATCTACTAACTACTTAGTACTCCGACTACTACCAATAACTTAGTACTACTACGATTTCTAACTACTTAGATCTATCACAACTACTAACTACTTAGTACTTCTATCTACGACTACCACAAATAACTTAGTACTACTGCTAACTACCTAGAACTACTAGTACTTCTATCTACTTAGTACTTCTACTGCTACTATATACTTAGTACTTCAACTACTAATTACTTAATACTACTATTAACTAATTAATACTACTACTAACTAATTTGCACCTACTACTACTTGGTATTACCACTACTACCATTATCTACTTGGTACTAATACCACTACCACTAACTACTTGGTACTACCACTAACTACTTGGTACTACTACCACTAACTACTGGTACTTCTATCACTAACTACTTGCAACTACTACTACCACTAACACTAACTACTTGGTACCACTACTACCACTAACTACATGGTACCATAGTACTAACTACTTAGTACCACTACTAACTAATTAGTACCACAACTACTAACTCTTAGTACTACTACTAACTACCTACTACTACTACTTTGTACTACTAATAATTTATTACTACTACTAACTACTTGGTACTACAACTAACACTAACTACTTAGAAGCACTACTACCACTAACTACATGGTACCACTACTACTCACTACTTAGTACTACTTCTACTAACTACTTAGTACTACAAAAACTTCTTAGTACTACAAAATCTACTTAGCACCACTACTAACTATTTAGTACTACTATAAATTCCTTAGTACTACTATAAACTACTTAGTACTACTATAAACTACTTACTATTACCACTATTTAGTACTACTACTAACTACTTAGTACTACTACGAAATACTTAGTACTACTTTTACTATCTAATTAGTACAAGTATTAACTACTTGGTACTACTACTAACTACTAAATAATACAACTAACTATTTAGTAATACTTCTACTAAGTAGTATTACTTCTAACTACTTAGTACTACTACTACTACTAACTACTTAGTATTACTACTACTACCTACTTAGTACTACCATTACTAACTACTTAATACTACCATTACTAACTAAATTATACTACTACTACTACATAGTACTACTACTAACTACTTAGTATTCCTACTTACTACCAAATAATACAACTAACTACTTAGTAATACTTCTACTAACTGCTTGGTATTATCACTACTACCACTAACTACTTGGTACTACTACTACTATTACCACCAACTACTTGGTACTACTACTAACTACCAAATAATACAACTAACTATTTAGTAATACTTCTACTAATTAAGTAGTATTACTTTTAAATACTTAGTACTACAACTAACTACTTAGTACTACACTAACTACTTCTACTAACTACTTAGTACTACTAATTACTTAATACTACTACGTATACTAAATACTCAGTACTATTACTAAGTACTTAATACTACTACTAACTCCATAGTACTACTACTAACTCTTAGTACTACCACTAACTTAGTAATACTACTAACTACCAAATAATACAACTAACTACTTAGTAATACTTCTACTAATTGCTTGGTATTATCACTATTACTAAGTACATAATACTACTACTAACTACATAGTACTACTACTACTAGCTGCTTGGTACTACTACTAACTACCAAATAATACAACTAACTACTTAGTAATACTTCTACTAATTGCTTGGTATTATCACTATTACTAAGTACATAATACTACTACTAACTACATAGTACTACTACTAACTGCTTGGTATTATCACTACTACCACTAACTACTTGGTACTACTACCACTACTACTAACTACTTGGTTCTACTTTTACTAACTACTTGGTACCACTACTACTAACTGCTTTGTGCTACTACTACCTACTTACTACTACTAACTGCTTAGTACTACTACTAACTACTTAGTACTACTACTAACTACCAAATAATATAACTAATTAGTAATACTTCTACTAACTGCTTACTTTTACTGCTTATCACTATTAATAAGTACTTAATACTACTAGTAACAGATAGTATAACTACTACTAACTGCTTGGTATTATTGCTACTACCACTAACTATTTGGTACTATTATCCACTACCACTAACTACTCGGTACCACTACTACTAACTGCTTTGTGCTACTAATACCTACTTACTACTACTAACTACTTGGTAGTACTAGTAACTACCAAATAATACAACTAACTACTTAGTAATACTTCTAAGTAGTATTACTTCTAACTACTTAGTACTACTACTAACTAGTTAGTATTACAACTACTAACTACTTAGTACTACTACTAACTACCAAATAATACAATTAACTACTTAGTAATACTTCCACTGACTGCTTGGTATTATCACTATTACTAAGAACTTCATACTACTACTAACTACTGTGTACTATTACCACTAACTACTTGGTACTACTACTACTTACTACTACTACTAATTACTCAGTACTTCTACAAATACTAAATACTCAGTACTATTACTAAGTACTTAATACTACTACTAACTACATAGTACTACTACTAACTACTTAGTACTAGTACTAACTCCTTAGTGCTACTACTAAATACCAAATAATACAACTAACTACTTAGTAATACTTCTACTAACTGCTTGGTATTATCACTATTACTAAGTACTTAATACTACTACTAACTACATAGTACTACTACAAACTGCTTGGTATTATCACTACTACCACTAACTACTTGGTACGGCTACCACTACCACTAACTACTTGGTACTACTACTACTACTACTACTACTACTACTACTACTACTACTACTAACTACTTGGTATTACTTCTACCACTAACTACTTGGTATACCACTAATACTACTACTAACTACTTTTTACCACTACTCATACTAACTGCTTAGTAGTTTACCACTACTGTTAACTACTTAGTATTACTGCTAGTGTTAACTACTTAGTATTACTACTACTAACTATTTAGCACTACAACTTTTACTACTAATGCCTACTTAGTTGTACTACTAGTAACTACTCAGTTATACTAGTACTAACTACTCAGTACTACCACCCACCTAGTACTACTACTAACTGCATGGTAGTACTACTACTTCTACTAACGGCCTAGTACCATATCCGCAGCTACTAACGACTTACTACTCCTACTCCTGCTACTGCTACTAACGACTACTACTACTAATAACTTACTACTACTACTAACTACTTAGTGCTGCTACTATTGCTACTAACTACTTAGTACTACTACTGCTACTAACTACTTAGTACTACTACTGCTTTTAACTACTTAGTACTACTACTGCTTACTTTTAGTACTACTACCACTCCAAACTACTTAGTTGTAATAGTACTAAATACCTAGCACTATTAATACTAAATACTTAGCACTACTACCACTAATTACTTAGCCTACTACTAACTACTTAGCTCTAACACTGCTAACTACTAGTACTGCTATTACTACTAACTTCTTAGTATTACCACTACTAACTACTTAGCATTACCACTACTAACTACCTAGCACTACTACTGCTACTACTAACTACTTAGCACTATTACTACTACTAACTACATAGCACTACTACTGACTACTTAGTACCACTACTGCTAACTACCTAGCACTAATACTAATACTAACTACTTAGCACTACTACTACTACTCCTCACTACCTAGCTCTACTACTACTACTACCACTACTACTACTACTAACTACTTAGCACTACTACTACTAACTACTTAGCACTACTACTACTAACTACTTAGCACTACTACTACTACTACTACTACTACTACTAACTACTTAGCACTACTACTACTACTACTACTACTACTAACTACTTAGCACTGCTACTACTACTACTACTACTACTACTAATACTACTACTACTACCTACTTAGCACTACTACTACTACTAACTACTTAGGACTATCACTACTAACTACTTAGCACTACTATTGCTATAACTAACTACCTAGTACAACTACTACTAAATACTTAGTACTACTGCTAGTACTAACTACTTAGCACTACTACTACTAACTGTTTAGTACTACTACTACTTACTACTAACTAATTAGTCCTACTTTTACTAATTACTTAGTACTACTACTAACTACTTAGTACCACTACTAACTACTTAGTACAACTACTAACTACTTAGCACTATTACTACTTAATTAGCACTACTACTAAGTACTTAGAACTACTACTACTACTAACTACTTAGCACTACTAGTATAAACTAGTTAGCACTACTAGTATAAACTAAACTTCTTAGCACTATTACTACTATTTTCTTAGCACTACTACTACTACTATTACTACTACTACTACTACTACTACTACTACTACTACTACTACTACTAACTACCTAGCACTACTACTACTACTACTAACTACCTACCTAGCACTACTACTACTACTACTACTACTACTACTACTACTACTACTACTACTACTACTACTACTACTACTACTACTACTACTACCTACTTAGTGCAACTACTACTACAACTAAATGCTTAGTACTACTACTACAACTAAATACTTACTATTACTACCACTACTGCTAACTACTTATTGCTATTGCTACTATTTACATCTTTTACTTACTACTACTGCTACCTACTAACTACTTAATACTAACCTACTACTACTAACTACTTACTACCAGTACTAACTACTTACTACCACCACTAACTGCTTTCTAACTACTATCACAAACTCTTCACTAGTACCAACTACTTGCTATTACTATTACCACCAGCACAAACTACTTACTACTAGACAACTAAGTATTTACTTATAACTATTACCACTATCTTTTTACTTAAATCAAAAAAAAATTGCCCTCTCTCTCTCTCCCCAACTTATATATTTGCATTTTTATGTAACATTTCAATAAATGGGAAACATTTTCATTTAATGCTTTATATACAAAATATTTTTCCTCCCCCATCTTTTTTCTTGTTTCATTGATAGATATATGTAAAATGTAAATATATAATACATAACAGTTTTCCATTCCTTAATGGGAGGATATCCTTTTTTCCCCTTCTACCCCAAACCTATTTTTCGGTGTTTATTTTACATATGCTGTTTAATGTAATGTAGTAATATATGAAAGTTTCCAATTTATTGTCTTAGTGTACAAAATGCATCTTTCCTTTTCTTATCCAATTATCTCTCTCATATTTATTTATACGTTTTTATATATACTTTAATATATGGAAAATCACTTTAATGATTACATCTAATATTATTTTTCATCTCCGTATACCTTTTGTAAATCTTTTTCTCTGCAGTTCTTTGTTATGCTGCTTCCAATGTATGGTAGGGTTCAATTTTAGTATTTACAGTGCAAAATATTTCTTTATCTGCTACCTCCACATTTTCTATCTCCCTTTCATTCTTACTATTATTGATATGCATTCATTAATATGCTTACAGAATATATAAACATATTAATATAATGCTTTCAGAATATATAAACATATTAATATAATGCTTTAGGCTACAAAATGCTTCTTTCCTTCTCTTTCCAACATTTTCCTCTTATCTATAGACATACTTTCATAGTAACTTTGCAATATATGGAATTGTTTAATTTAACTGTTTAGAATAAAAAATGTTTTTTCCCTTTTCTATGGACCTTCTGCTTTTAACAGTTTTATTGATGTTTTTTTAAATGTAACTTTGCAATATGTTGAGAACTTTTAATTTAAGCTTTAAGTAAAATTTCTTTTCCCTGTTTCCCTCCATGCTCTCCATCTCCCTCTTTCTAGTTGAATATACCAGTTTTCATATATTTTTTACTTTATGGAAAATTTTAATAGAATCTTTTAAGGTACAAAATTGTTTTACTTCTTTCCCCACTTTAACTCTCTTACTGTCACATTGATAGATATAATGTTATTGCCCTAATAACCATAAAAGTTTTGTTCAATCTATGTATCATGTCTTATTGATATACTTTATGAGTCAATTAGAAATAAAAAGAAAATTCTTAATTATTGCTTTAGTGATCATAATTTTCCTCTTCTTTCTCCAGTTTCTTTCCCTCTATTTTTTGGTATGCAACTTTGCAATGAATGGAAAACATTTATTTCATGCAATACATCACAAATTTTACATTTTTCATTAATTTCTACCTACTTAACTACTGATATGGGTTTATAATTAAATTTGCAATTCATAAAAATTTTAATTCAATTCTATAGGGTAGAATTTTTCTTTTTCCTTCCCTTCTCCCCAACCAGTTTATTTACACTTATGCTTTTTATGTAAATTTGCAATGTATGGAAGATTTTCATTTATTGCTTTAGAATACATAATGCTTGTTTCTATTGTTCCAATGCATGCATACCCCCCCTCTCTCTCTCACCCCCACTGTTTGTTATACATTTATGTGTAAAACTTACAATACACTTTAATTTAATGCTATAGGATACAAAATACCTTTCCCCCTGGTTATATGTCTACCTATAATTATGCATTTATACATAAAGTTGCAATACATAAAGAAATTTTAATTTAAAAGTCTCCCTCCTTCTCTTCACTCTCTCTCTCTCTCTCTCTCACTATTGATTTGTCTTTTTATGTAAATATGCAGTATACAAAAGTTTTATGTTAATAACATAGGGTACAACTTTTTCTTTCTTCTCATTCCATTTTATTTCTCTCTCAATTTATAGATACACGTTTGTATGTAAATTACAATATAGGGAAAGCCTTTATTTCATGTTGTAGGGGTACAAAATGCTCATTTTACTGCTCCCCTTTCCTTTTTATTAAATTGGTATTCTTTCATATACAATTTTCATAATATGGAAACATGTTAATCTAATGCTCCTGAGTAAAAAGGTTCTTTCATTCTTTCTCTGTATCTTCTCTCTTTCTCCCCCTCTACATGTGGTTTTATATATAATTTTAATTACTGCAAATTTTAATATCAATGCTTCAGGGTACAAAATGCTCCCTTACCTAACTACCAACGTTTTCCCTCTTTATTTACAGAAAAGTTTTTATACTTTTAGCACTATATCGAAAAATTTTATTTAATACACTGACATACAAAAATCCTCTTCTCTTCTTCCATTGTCTGTCCCTTTCCCTCTTTATTTATATACTTTTAAGCCTCTTTATATTTCAATATAAAGAAAAATTTTAGAACGTACATTGCTTCTTCACTCCTTTCCTATCCTTTCTTTCTATTTATTGAAATCTGCTTATATATGAATTTACAGTATATAAACATGTTTTAATTTAATGCTTTGGGGTACAAAATAATTTTTCATGCTTGCCCTCCTCTCTCTTTGGTTATACATTCTTATATAAATTTCCAATAAAAAGAAAAAGTTAATTTAATGATTAGCATACTAGTGAAACGCTCAATGATTTGCTGCGCCCAAGGTAGTAAAACGCAGTAATCTTGCTTATCCTTTCTCATAGTTTCTGTTTATGCTTACCTCAACTTTCTGGGCGTGTGTTGATATAAACACATTCCTACTACTCTAAACAAGTGATTCCAACATGCCAGGGTGGAATTACAAGCCATAAATTACGATAGTCAGAGCTGCGTTCAGAGGGCTTAGTAAGCATTTTCATGATGTATTTTCTAGCTGGATCAGTATGATGCGAGGACGCTCTAAGTGCATCACGGGCTACAAAACGCTGTAGTGAATAAAGATTGGTAACACAAGAGGAAATACTTCGCGAAAGTAGTTCCCATGCGACTTGGTTAAGCGAGTTAGTGGAAGACAATGATAAGGAACAAAGTGACAGTGACGGTGAATGTGTTGAACAGATAGAGCACGGAGCAGAAACATATCAAAGGCGGACTAAAGCCAAACACGTTCCTGTACAAGGGACCTCCAATTTGACTTTCAGTGTATTAAAACAATTTTCATTCCCCACAGATGCCAAACATGAAAACCGTTCAGGGAGTCCAGATATAGCTTATTTCGAACTTTTTATAAATTCAAATCTTAATGGTCTTATTGCCAAGGAAACCAACAGATATGCCACTCAAATAGAAGCTAAAAAGAACTCTTCAAAATGGGAGGACAGAAATTCAAGGGAAGTTCAGGCATATTTAGCTATTTTGGTGTATATATGGGGATTTTTTATTGTGCCCAATTGTAAGACAGGCGATGACCTTGCTTCGCTTTCAAAAGATATCACAATGCCTACTTCTGAACGACGAATTTGCAAAGCCAGAATTAGGGGAAGATTCTTACACATTACAGGAACATTACACATAATCAGGAAGTTTGCCCATGTCTATAAACCTGATCGCGAATTCTTTGTTGAACGGATGATAGGCTTCAAAGGTCGCTTCTTTCTAAAACAATGTATGCCTGCTAAATCAACAAATGGGGTATAAAGGTATGGGGGTATTGCAGATAGTAACAATGGATATTTATTAGACTGTGAAATCTACCTGTGGAAGAAAGAGGCGTGAAACAGCGATCTTCTACTTGGAAAACAAGTGATTCTACACTTATATGAACAAATATACGGAGTTGTGGCATCACGTGTACTTGGATTATTTTTTTAGGTCCACAAAGCTAATGAACTTACTTTTGAACAGGAAACTATACTCGTGTGGTACAGCTTGTGCAGATAGGAAAGACTGGTCGAAAGAATTTTCAAAGCCGAAACAACTGAAACTAAAACGGGACGAATCTTGCAAATTGCAACATAGGGACGTGACTGCTGTTGTCTGGTATGATGATAAGGACGTTCTTTGTTATCTACTAATTCTGATCCAAGAACAAATGGGAAGGCGGAAAGGAACAGTGGCAGGGGAAAAAAAAAAAAACAATAATACACTATACCAGTAATACGGCAAGAGTTGACATGGCGGAGGGAATTCTATGGTGTCGGCCGGCCCTAAAAAAATGGTGGAAATACTCGTTTCATTTCGTAGTGAATGTAGCTATTGTTAATAGTTTTATAATGCATAACATTTCAAACACCTGCTTCAACAGCTCATGGCAATAGACTTCTGAACTACAAGCAGAATTTAGTGCAACAGCTATCGCAGGTTTTACGTCACGTAAACCCACGGGATTTCAGCGTAGCCTACCTTCTACCCCTGCACCAAGTGCTCTTTTCACACCCCCGTGAAAATATAAGGTCATGTGAAACATGTCTTTAGTGTAGGTTTAAAAAAAATAAATTAGGTCGTGGCCTAAAGTCACAATACAAATGCAAACAGTGAGACATTGCGTTGTGTAGAATTGAATGCTTCCTTAGTTACCACCAGAACAAAAGGGTGCACATTCAAAACTAGGTTCAGTGTATATAGGAAAGCATTAATAAACCTAAGTGTATGTACATGGTTATATTGTGCATCTGAATATGTATATAAAATTTTGTGACTAGCATCGATCTTCATTACTAAACGGCCGGGGTGTAAACTTTATAGGGGTGAGTACAAGGGCATTGTTACTGCATTGTTTAAATTATTTCAGGTATGTAGAACATATTTTTTAAACTTAGTTTTAATACCTTAAAGTGATCACAGTCTTATTTTTAGTTGTGTGAAATTAGAAAATTTTTGTTTCATAAGGTGCTCACATATCAATTTACATTCCTCTAAAGGGAATGACAGTCTAGGTTGTAATCTGCTGAAATGCAATACAAATATTATTCAAAACACGCCAGTTTAATGATAGTTAACTAAACTTTATCAAACATAGGTATATAAGTCACTTTTAGTTTAACATCTGTAGAAACAAATCAAAATTCCAATCCCAAAAGCGTGCTTGGAGAGCAAATAGCTAATACCATATGCGGCTCAAAGGGTTAAGGTACAAAATATACTTCTATTCCTCTTCCATTTTCTCACTCTTTCACCTTTCTTAATGATAATCATATCCATATTTGCAATATTTGGAAAATTTGTATTAATGCTTTCGAATTGAAAACTTATCTTTCCCTTCACCCTCCAGCTTCTCTTTCTCCATTTACCCACAATTATATGTAATTTTGAAATGTGTAACAAAAATTAATTTAATATTTTGGGTTACAAAATATTTATTTCTTTTTATTTATTGAAATTCTCTTATGTGTAAATTTGAATTACACAGAAAGCAATTTAATACTTCATGATATAAATTGCTTCTATTCAATCTCCTCAAACATTCTCTCACTCAATGTTATACATATTCTTTTGTATGAAAATAGCAATATACAAAAAGTAAATAAATAAATAATTATTTTGTGCTCTCGAGTATAAAATGTTCATTTTAAATCTCTTATATTGATATGGTTTAAAATTTAAATTTAAAATATAATGGAAGTTTCCAATTGAATTCTGTAGGGCACAAAAAGCTTCTTTCCATTTTTTTTTTCCTCCCCTGCTTTCCCTTTCTCACTCTTTACACTGATATATTTTTAAGTGCAAATTTTTCATATAGGTATTAAAATGTTTTAAATGCTGATTTTGCTTTTGTCCCTTGCCCCCTTCTTTTTCTGTGTATAAATTAGTGCAAGTGCTTATTTTTGGAAATTTACAATATTTTAAAAACACACTATGGTACAAAATACTTCTTACTCTTCCAACATTCTCCCGTTTTATACTTATAAATTTTCTAGTTCTGATTATTAATACATATTCTTTTTAAATTTGCAGCATTTGAAACTATTTTATTGCTTTATGCAGTGACGGCTTTGAATAAATTAAACAGGTGTCTCGCCAAATATGCTCATTCGCAGAAATAATAATAATAATAATAATATTATTATTATTATTATTATTATTATTATTATTATTATTATTATTATTATACATAGGCAGCCTGTGATAGCGTATAAGTACAGAATGGCAACTATACAAGCCGTGAGAGCGAGGCTAAACTGTGAACGGGAGGGAACTGGACGAGAAATACAATAGAGATATTATTCACTATATCATGATAAAATATTGGAAAGGGAATTCGCTACTGTTCGTTACTTATGATACTTAGTAATTAAATAAGACTCACCTTAATGTTATCAAGCCCATTTTTCTGTTTTTAATCTATGATATCTTCGTACAAGGGTCGAGTTTTCTTCAGTACATCCTTGTGAATGGAAATAGCTAATGATGTCAATCTGGTATTGCCTAAGCCGTTTCGAAAATAAGTTTTGATTCTCTTTAAACATAAGAAACTTGGCTCTACAGCACTAGTGGACGGAATTGTAAGAGCAAGGCTCAACAGTTTGCATGCATCAGTGAAGACGTCATTAATTATCTTTTAAAGACTTCAATTATGCTTTGAGACTGACACCCTCTTAATCCTTATCTTGACAGAGCAACGTAAGTTCGTTTCTTAAGCGTTCTGTTTCTGGAAATTGTTGTTGGATAGCACAACTGTGAAATATTTAAAGCTTCAAATGCGAATTGTTTGAAGCGTTCTTCAAACTTGGAACTATACGCAAGATTTACAAATTTTAAGTTTTGAACATCATTAAACCGTTAATTCATTTCCGACATTATATTATTCAATTTTTCATAAAATAAGGACTTCAGCTTTTATTTATTCCGTTCAAAAGACATATTCCGCATTTTAAAAGATGCTTTTACTTCATATAAAGTGGATTTAATAAGCATCTATTGTATACTGTGAATCATGTTTGTACAGAATCCAATATCTAACGATTTCTTTTGCAATATATTGTGTAGATATCAGAAAATATTTCTTTAAAATAAAAAACCAAGAACGCAAATTCAAGTTCCCAAACTTATTTATGAATACCTCAGCCTGACGAATAATGTTGAATCACCAATTTTCAACGTCATTGAAGCCCAAAAATCTTTCAATTATATTTCCACAAGAATTCACAAGAATACTGGTTTTGTGTGTGTGTGTTTGAAATATCAATACTGTCGTCTACTTGCACAGAGAAAAATTGTGCGTTCTTAATTTCATCATTAGCAGAACCCTAATAAAGATACACTCAATAATTTCATTTGGGAGTTTTTTCAATGCCTTACAAAAACAGATTTTATGTTTAAATAGTGATTTTGAAATTCTATGGGGCTTCCTTCGATATATGAATCTAAGTTCCTTAATATTCCCATTATTTAAGGAGTCCTTGCTTTCAGTATGACCTCGAAAACAATTTCTTGTTTGCTTAAATGCAATGCAACTCTAATTGGATATTGCATGAAAGGTCTATTAAGCCTAATATTCTCATTGTATTTTGCAGTACATAGTCGTAAACTTTCCCCAAGTGCTCCTGCAATTTTGCTATTTTTTCCCCTGACTTTTTTAATCCGACACAATTACTTAAACGTTCTAGGGAAGCTTTATGTTTTCGGAATGCCCAAGTAATGTTGTCCGCCACGTTGTTCCAAGCGCCCTTTACAACGCGTATAAGCTAACAGGGCAACAGTCTAATTTTTGGTAAAATGAATTACCTACCACACACCCATTTATATTCTTCATACCTACGAGATTTAAATTTCCTGGTCCAAGTTTTTCAACTTGCCCCACTGCAAAGTTTTTCTAAACACAACGCTGGTGTTGGTTTACCAACATTTAACAGTCACGTATATCATCATTTTTCCACAAAGAAAAGGGTGCCTGGAGTATGGAACTGCTCCAAGTCGTTTGTTGGATTCATTACTAATCTGTTAAATAATAATAACCATCAAATATAAACTTCACGTTGCACAAATAGTAATCACTAATCACTTAAGAAAAATTACACACTATAGACCGCTATAAACAACTTTATAACTCACATTAAGCGGCAAGCACTACTACTTTACCAACATTATTTTTTCTAAAATAGACCAAACAAATGTGACAAATTCCTGCATTGTGTTGGGAACACTGCCGAACACGGAAAGGTTCGCCCGCATCCGCATCCACATCCACCTCCAAATTCATGGTTGCCATGGCAACCAGGCATATTTTCTGACTTGGCGTTACAAGTTGAATCTACTGCTAGCTGCATCTCTGGCAGTATTGGAATGAGCTGCTGGAGGAATCTCTTGCTGCTCGAGGGGCTGGCCAGTTACGAGCTACAGCGGAGAGACTGAACTCCGCAACCGAATGAGAGATGGGGCTTTCTGTTGAGAAATAAATACGTACATAATAAAAATTTTATTGGTTAAATTAATGCTGACGAAATAACTGTTTTCATTGCTCACCTGTAATTTATCGTAATAAAAGTACAGTGTTCAGAAGAACATATATTTGAGTTTGGGAATGCGAAAATGTATTACCCATTATTAATTAAGTACAATTTTATGTTAGTTTTTTCAAATGCTACATGATCTGTACAATGAATGAGAAGTTTAATTTGAATGAGATATTAATTAAATCGTCTAACATGAGATAAATAAACAAACAATCATTGCAAAGAACATCAAAAAGATTTCAGCATATTATTTCATCCACTATCAAATTATGTACAGAACAGAAATAAACAGATATGACATTGATAGGTTTTTACTAAAGAAAACTTACAATTCTGTAACTTAATGACAATATCTTTGAATAATATATATTTCACAATAATATGCATGCATTTTAAAGTAATCTTGGAAACTTTTAACATAATTTATACATCAGATCATTTTTTATAACAGAGGGAGTGTATTCTTTATTAACTGTTCAACCTGCTAGTGCTTACTAAACAATTAAGATTACTAGCACTTTTAAACCCAATGAAAAGGAGGTAATACCAGCCCAATTGAACTAACAAGAAAGTTGCAACTGTTCTGTTCCCCTATCTGAACCAAAAGATAAAATTGTTTGCAAGTCTTTGGGTACTTTTAAGCAAATTCCCAAAACAACAGAGTTTGAAGTTGTGAAGAAATACATGGCATCCTTAAAGAAAACATTAGCTATTGTGTGCAACCAAAATTAACAAGTATTCATGCTCAGAACTAAAGAAATGTACCAAAAGGGGACACTTTTTTCACAGAAAAGGCTCTTTGCTAAAAAGAAGAAGAAAAATAGAAAGAAAAAAGAGGCATCTCATCACACTCACCTTGCAATACAATGGATGCCAATAAAATTGCACTTCCTTTGCAAGCAAAACCTGATACAATGGACACTAGCCCCACCTCTAAGAAATATCTTGCTTATACAGTTGGGAATGCATGCAAAACTTATACTATTAAAAGCACATGTCTTTTCTCATGAAATTACCTTTTCCTTAATGTGTTACATTGAACTAAGAACATGCTTTCTACTCAGTTACTTTTGGGGCAAGGTTGCATGTTTACAATATACTGTTAGAAACTACAAGTAAAACAAATTATTTAAATAATGAGATAATCCTGTCAAGTACCCAATAGACATGATTTCTATGCTATGCTATTGCTAATGCTATTTTTTGTACACAGCCTACACATAACCTAAAAATGTAAACAGTCTTCGTAGGTAATGAAGAGTGTAAAAATGTAAGTAAATAAACCTCTGAATGAAAATGTAGTATGTACAACAAACAACAATACATGTAATTTTATTTAAAGCACACAGAGATACCAACATAAAGTTTTGCAGCAATGATTATACTGTACAAATATAACATCCCATCCTCCAGATAACATATATATTGTAAAGACCTAAGTTGTCTATAGTTTTAAAAGAGATGCACTTTAAAGGCAGCTATGCCATAAATTACATCTAATGCTAACATACTAATTCAGGAATTATAAACTATTTCACACATGACACATATAAATGTACTGTAATACTTTGATATGGATGAGAGGAATTAGGTTCTTAACTTATCTAAACACTGTTGCTGTACTGCTAAAAGTACTGGGTCTATTTGTAAGATTTACTGAACTACAGCATATGTATGTTTCTTATATCAGGGCACTTTATGAAACTTTTTTTTTTTTTAATAAAGATTTACTCGGTGATTTCTTACTGCGTATACAAGATGTAATTTTTTTACCAACCAAAGACCATCACCGTGGCACTCTATGGTTAGGGCATTGGCCCTAATGAGCTGCAAGAGTAATGTCGCAAAATTGAATTCTGCCTGGTCAAGTTGCATGAAAGTAATGATGAGCTTACATTACTATAAATCATTCTATTCACCATCTCCATGGTCTAATGCAATAAATAACTTTGCCACAAAGGACATAGCACAGCTGGGAGGTGGTATTGCCTGTGCAAAATTAGGCAGAGCCAGCAGCTTATTATTTCTTGCCTTGGTCACTTTCTCTAAAAGTCAAATTGCCATTAGCTTAATGGCCTCAAATGCACCATTCATTATATTCAGTTCAATATATTACACTATAGCAATTGTTAATGAATGTTTAAATTTTTACCAAATGTCAGTAGGTATTTCAACAGCATATATATATATAAGCTGTTCTAGACAGACAGGCAGGCAAATAGATAGACAGATGGACGGACGGACGGATGAATTATATTTTCATACATATAAAACCATTTATGCTCTCCTACATTGCACACACTGCTTTAAGCTGTACAACGGGACATTATTGCAAAAATTCTGAAAAATTCCCTTGATTTATGTTATTACTAAGAAAAAAAATAAAAATGAAGTTCAATTAATGTTAAACACTGGGTTCTTAAATAATGCAAAGCGTTGCACATTGCAACAAGTAAAATCATGTTTGCATCTGTATGCTAAGTTAAATATTATCTCTAGGATGTTGAAATATAATTTTACTATGGAATATTATCTCAAAAAAAAAATATATATATATAATGCTTACAGCTACTCTTGTGAGCTCCTTTGAGAGGTATTGCTCATTCATTATATACCTTATATTAAAGTGCAACATACATAATTACTGTTGAAATTCTGACAAGCTGTGGAAGTTGGAACAACAAATGCATTATTAAATATTACTCAAGTGAATGAATCTTAATATGTAATATGTAAAATTTTTGAGACATGCTACATTTAACAATAAGAAGTTGCCATACTAGTGGACTTTCATACACACTACACTACACCACACCACACCAACAATATATCAGCACCTCTGCCTCTGTAAGTAGTATGCCACTCGTTCTTTGGCACTTATCTTTTCTTCATCAGCAGCAACATCATCTTCTGGGTTGGAAAATCAGTGTCTATGTAGGAGAAGCTTCACATTTCATTACTGGAAGAAATTGCATAATACCAAGTTCAGACTGTAGGTATGATGAAATTATTAATTTACTGAAACGAGAAGCAGCATAATCTTGAGGTCATTCTATTCTTGGACATCTATTCTCAATTTTTGAGAACACTTTAGATAAATGTAATTGTCACCTTCTTTGTTATGTTTTGCATATTCAAAATTGTTAATGTCCATTTACAACTGTTTTCACTTTATTAGAAAAACCTTTGTTTTTGAAATATTTGTCATTGTGTAAAATGATATGGACTTACAAATAAAAATCACTAATATTGAACAAAAGCCTGTATTATAACTATCAAGTTAGTTAAGTCAACCCCTCTCCACCAAATGCAGCAGTTTTGCAGATTCTGAGTGTCATCAATGTTGTTTTATTTTAGCGGAAGCAAAGCGTTCCAAACTTTACTATTTATTTATCTGTTAGAACAGCAGTGGTTTCCAATAAAGTGTATGCTAAATTACTTGCAAAACATACCATTTAACACTATTTCATAATATAAGGGGCTACAGATATAACTTTCAAGAAATGCATTAAAGAGAATTAATTAAGTGCACTTTAGCCTCATTAATGAATTGCTTATTTGCACTCATTTCAATTAATGTGAAATTATATTATAAATTAAGGATGCCGACTTCTATTTGCAAATAGGGTGTGAATCTACCATTCATTTATCTGTTATTCCTACACTGTGTTGGTTTTTTGTCAAAATGGCAAGCATACATGTAAGCAGTTTTTCTCCCCTGCACTTGTATTTCCCAACAAATCTGCCCAAAGCTTATTTATATCTGAAATTAAATATGAGTTATAAAATGCATGGAGCACTTACAGCACAACAGTATAATAACATCCTTGTTTTTTCCAATCACTTAACATGTAAAATATAAATATTTCAATAAAACTTTTGAAATATCTAATCTAAATTCTACTCTAAACAGCACTCGTCAGTAATTATGCTCTCATCACTTTTGATAATGCTTAAAACTTTAAATAATGTCACTGTAATCATATTTCTATATAAATGAATTAAGAAAGCACATTTTACTTTATACCCCATTTTGTTCACTGATCCTATGACTAAAATTTTTGGGAAGGAAGGATAATTGGAAGAAAAGTGCTATCCAGTTATAAACTTATGAATTTAGGATATATTTTGTTAAAATACTGTGAAAAAAATCTTATTACTCATTTAACACATTTTCTACAAGACATATGCACAGGGAATTTAAACATATCATTTTAAATACACATTACTTGTGTTGATACAGTTCTTTCAATGCAATGTGCATTTATATCTTCAAGAATCAAGTACAAATAGCCATAAACATGTTGAAATATTCCTTATGTTCAGATTGAAACAGTTTCAATTCCTTATTGTCTCCCTAGATATTGTACCCCACTATGTCTTACTTATGTTTTAATAGACAATGGTACATTTAAACATGCATTTCTCAACAACCACCACAATATCAAAACATGACGAAACAATGCACATTTCTTCTTCATTTAGGAAATGTAAATAACCACTTTCAAAGAGATTCTGCAGAAAATTATTCTGTTTCCTTCTATTTACCAACTGTAATGCACATATTAATGATGAAAGTATGTTTGTGTTAGGCAAAATAGATTTAAACTCTGTTTAATTCAGCAGCTTTAGCACCCTTTTAATTGAGACACATGTATTGGCATTAGAGCTGCGACCACAGGACCAATTTTTTATGCATCCCCCAGAATTTCTGGCATTCACGCGAGGTTCCAAGGTCACCAATCCAGTTAAAAGAGCCTGCACTAGATCTAGTATAATAAGTTCTAAATCACTTAAAGCACCCATGTCACACAAGGAAGTGCTGGAGTTGCCTATCTTCATTTTCCACATATATCTGGCATCTACTTATAAAATTATCCCCTCTAAGTTCTTTCTTAAAAATTAAATTGATCTCTTGACAATTTATCTTTATCCTTTAATTTATCTAACATGAGTGGATAATGAATGAACAGCATTGCATAACTCAACTTTCATGCGGAAATTTCTCCTAAAATAATCTCCTGACAGAATGAGCAGACATACGTTGTTTCCTTCACTGTTCAAATGACACTGATTGAGTGCCCTGAGACAGAAGGCCAATGCAGCAGTTTGATAAGCCCTGCCCTCCCGCACCAAGTCATGTAGTCTGACATTAATTGATGGCTTATTCATGGTGCAGTTCTCTGCCACCATATCCTTATTCATATCCTTATATGAATGATCCACTATAATTAAAATAAATTTTCACTAACACTTTTGACATCATACATTCTTCATACCTTTTATGTTCTATGGCAGTTGGTTCATTGTCACATAACAATTCCAGAGCCTCTGAAGAATTATCATCTGAGGAGTCATCTAAATAGAATGTAAAAGAATGGTGTTCCTCACTGCTATTATTTCCAACTGGTGAAATTACATTTTTATCCTCATTCAAGTTCATGCTTTAAAAGTTAATTAAGGTTTATGTAAACTGATCTGAAAAAATAGCATAAGCAGATTTTTTTTCTTTTTCTTTTTCTTTCCCCCCCTCTGAAGGTATTGTATCAATATTCCTTTAATTACAACCTTAAATAAGCAGTGAAAGCTTATCTGAACAGTAAGGTCTGGGCCAACTTTCTCCATGACTTATTAACCTTACAATGTTACAAACCCTTAGTAACTTGAATTATTTGCAACCTGCAATACAAATTGTTTTACCACTGTTGCTGAAAAATATTATGCACATTCATATAATAATTATGTGTTATTTTTATTTTGTAAATTAACAGCATTAAATGGGATTATACAAACACAGGAAACTAAGGAACTAACAATGCAAGAGCTAACACCTTCTTACATAACATATTTGTGCACTACCACTACCATCTACACGTACTGTTAACCTCAAAATTTCTCCATCCTCCTCTATTAGCAGTCTTGCACAGATTTTTACATCAGCCTCCATCATCATCCACCATGCTGCTCCTTTAGTTAACAGTCTCTTCCTCCTCCATGAGTCTCCATATGCCAACCTCCTACACACTTACTCTTAACGTTGATGATCAGTTTATAATAATTCCACCCTAAAATGCCCAAATTCATGACCAGCATTTGGGTTCTTATCTGCCTGATACAAAATACTTTTATTATCCCTAAAAATTTGAACCTCATATTTTTAATGTTAATATTCACATAGTTCTATTTTTTTTTCATATGTGCTTAGAAACAAACACTGAAACCTATTCAGATAAAACTGAATAATAAATTTATAATTAACAAATCTTAATTTATTACGGACCATCAGACTGTCGAAACATATATGGTGGTATATCAATAAAGTTAACAAAAAAGTCTTAAATTGTAAACGGTTATGTAAGTAATATTTCCAACATGAACAGTCTATTAGTATGTGTCCCTTTTCCGGTAACGAACCTGCATTTGCGAACCCACTAGTGGGTTACAATCAGCAGTCAGCAACAGCCATCTGGAGAAGGGACATTATTTATTGCCTTGGAAGAATTCTACCTGTCAAGGAGTTGGGTGGGCAAGAGGTTTCTTTGTAATGCAATTTTTAAGAATTCCTGTCCAATTAAACTTCAATGATCTGGAATTCGAATTTTTAAAAGCTTTTAACCCTAACATCATTTGGTGTAGAATTTGTTTCCTTCAGGTAGTCGGGGCAGTTATTTTATTGAATGGTGGATGCGAGCCAAATTGTGTGGTTATAAAAATACTTCTCACTTAAAAAAGATGTTATGTTACAATTAAAGAATACTTTCGCGTCGCGTTCGACTTTTAATGGTGGGGTGAGGAAAAAAGAGACTAAAAGCCTTTCACCTCCGAATCACGCATTATTTTACATTTTAATGGATTTTTCCATTAGGTTGATAATGGATTTCAATGTTTTATCACCCCAGAGTCTTACAAAAAAAAAAGAGGTTGTTGCCTGTTAAAAGCATTCCTATATTTTACAAATTCTTGCCTTGAAAGTTTTTTTCCCCCTTTAATAACATTTCTATGTTTTTATCTTGATCTGGAATTTCATGTTAAGTTCTACCTCACTTTCACTGCCTCGGGCGAGATGAGGAAAACCAATCTCATTGGCTAAAAACCAAGAGTGATGGAAGGTATTGCGCATGCGCGGTAGAAAAATCCTACCTCATTGGTTGAAAACCAAATGGGCGGAGCTAAAATGTGCTCGCGGTATGGAAAACTAAACTCCGTGACGTCACTGAAAAGCGTAAGGGGTTCCGGTATTAAAGTGAACGCAGCGAGTGCATCTCGTGGCATTTTTGTGCATCTATATACACTGCTCCTTTCAACATATCGATTAAGCAGCATCCGCATGTTTTCCATCAGTACCGTGTCAAACATGGGGGCACCCATCAGACAAAGAACAGGGAAGTAGAACGAATAAAAATGAAAACAGAGGGGGTATAAAAAGGAGTCAAACATGCTGAGCGTGGACATGCGGAACAGCTTGGGTGCCTCGGAGTCGCTACGCCCCGTACCCAAAAGTGGGCCCCTGAGGGGTTCAAATGTATATTGAATAAGTAAATTAATACAAACATGATTAAATCTAAATTAATCAGAATTGATTATTACGACACTTATGTACAAATTATTGGGGGGTGTTTCAAGTAAATAAATACCGCCTCAACGGCAACATAATCGTTTCATTATCGGTAATACAGGAACCAATTATCATTCCAACCATTCCAAAAGAATAAAGAATTAGTATTCTCACTTGTACAGAAAGCCAGTGTTGCCTATTGCAGTAAAATGTATGCAATCAAATTAAACTTTACAACATATTTATGAAGAGCAATGGAGCAGTTTTATATATATAAACAGCAAATGAATTTATATTTACATTTTTCGGTGCCGCAATATGTACATATTATACACACACGACCGGCATTCGGATTAATTGAATTGGTGTGTTATCGGTAAAATTCCAGTCTCATTGTTTGTTAAAATATTCACTAAATGCCAATTTTCTCACTGTGTAGGAAAACTGACAGTGATGCCTATTTCATTTAAAAGTGGATAATCATTTTATAATTTGACAGCAAAATGCTAAATATATGACCGGAAAAGGGTCGATATGTAATATTGTGAATGATATAACGAATGTGTTGATATTCTTATGAAATATTGTCTAAATCCTAGCAATGCCAACTGCACACAGTAACTCAATCGCCCATTCCGATTAAAAAATGCGGTGCTCAACTATAATTTGCACCTCGAAAATACTAAAAGTATGATAGTAGATGTCTCACCCGTCAGCAACAGAATATTATCGGTAAAAAGTCGAACCATTTTTTAAGTGAAATATTTACAAAGTACGAAATTCTCACCTATGCAGAGAACGTGAACCAAAATAGCTTAATTCATTTAAAGTTGGGATTTCAATTTATTTACTGACTGTCCGCAAATAGGCAAGTACATGGCCGGTTTCGAGCCACTATCTGCCGGCACGGATTGATAAAATTATTGATAAAATCAATAAAATAATGTGAATATTATACATTATTGCCCAAATTCTTCAAATGTCATTTGTGCATAGAAATTATGAATTCTTTTGCACCATCACGTTATAAAATATATGACCAGTCTATGGCCGTTATTTTCTGACGACAGTATTGCTGCTTTATCGGTAAAGTACCACCAATTTTTACTGACGTAAATTCAAAATAAACTAGTAGTCTCATTTGTGCAGAGAAAATAATTCAGTGATGACTATTTCAGTATAAAATAGGAATAAATTTATATATTTACTAAAAAATCATGACAAGTCATTGGGCTATAACTCACAGGCATGTAAAAAAGTACATTTAAGATTCAATTACGAACTTAATATTGATGAAAATGTTGCCAAATCACTTGTATTGGGATCTGTGCACAGAAACTAAATCAGCGATGCCTGTTTCAATAAAAAGTACATGATCAATTAAAATTTTCAGTGCCAAAATACGAAATATATGATCGGCGGTAGGTTGCTTACCTGACGGCAAGGGAGTTGCTATATTTTCGCTAAAACCTCAAAATATTTTTTTTTATTTAAAATTTTCGCCATGTACTAGGTTTTTCAAACAGTTATTGTTATTTCTGTTACAAACGAGTGATAAATTTATAACTCCACCATAACAAAGCTAAGTACGTGGTAGGATCTGATGTCCCCGACCGGCATCTAGAGTCACATTTTAGTATAATTTTATCCAAAATACCAAAACAGGTAAGTGATTATTGTGATACAGATTTTTAACGATAAATTATTTCAATATATTATGTAGATATAGCTATCTTCCCTAATAAATAAGATGATGATGATTATTGCTTAAGGGCGCAAAACTGCTATGGTCATTAGCGCCCAAACACATCAAGTACTGTGTCTAAAAAAAAAAACAAAAAAAAACAAACAAAGAACGCAAATCCTGCGCATAATGAACGGACAGTAGTACTTGTGCAGTAAAATTTGTACCCAAAAACAAATAACAAGGGTATAAGGCGCCACAATCATAAGGGTGTTACTAAAACACAGCCGCAAGAGCGGAAAAACACAGCAGTCCGGTAATGGACTAAAATCGTAGCAATAAACCCCAAAGCAGACGCAGGGTAATATGGTCAACAAACAATGACCGGTAGGAAAACAAATCAGCAAGAGCTGAAAACAAACCAGTCTTATAAAAGATTAAAATGGAAACAATAAAACCCCAAAACAAATAACAAGGGTAATGTGCAAAATAACAATGAAAGACTAGTTAACACGATTCAGCAAAAGCTGAAGAAACAACAGTCTTAAAAGAGTCTAAAAATGCCGTCAATGGTAAAAAGATAAAACCTCACACCTTGCTCCAAAAACCACAAACACGGATAAAACGGAGCACACGCTCAACAGCAACCACATCATCTGCAAGTAAGTCCTCAATAGAGGAGGGCAAACCTAGACTATTTCTAAAAGCTGTCAGATGATGACAATCAATTAAAATGTGACGCACTGTAAAGGGGTGGTCACAGTGAGGGCAAACAGGAGCGGGTGGGCCATTAAAAAGGTGAGAGTGACTAAAACGGCAATGCCCAATTCTAAGACGAGCTAAAATTACTTCTTCGCGACGAACAGCGCGAGAGGAAGTCGACCAGTTAAAAGGGGCGGATTTACATTCACGGAGCTTATTAGTTGGGAGTAATTCCCACTCCTCGCGCCAGCGCGAAAAAATGGCTCTACGTAAATAATGTATAAGATCCCCGAAATAAAAACGCTGCTCGTACTCAGCAGGGTCTAAAAGAGCGGATTTTGCTGCAACATCTGCGGCCTCATTACCTGGGAGTCCGACGTGCCCAGGCACCCATAGCAATGTTACCCTGACGCCAGCGTCGAAAAGGGTTAAAATTATATTCTGGACCATCTGTACAAGAGGGTGGAGGTTGTACAGATTTCTAAAGCTTAAAATTGCACTCAAAGAGTCGGAACATATAACACTGTTCCCTAGCCCCTGATCAGAAATAAATAAAACCGCCCGAAAGATAGCATAAAGTTCCGCCATAAAAATAGATGTTGCAACGTCAAGACCATACGTAAAACTTGCCCCATTAAAAACAAAAGCACATCCTACACCCGTGTCACATTTAGAGCCGTCGGTATATATAAAATTCCAGCCATTAAAAGAATATTTGATCTCGCTAAAAGAACAACGAATAATATGTGCTGCGGTCGAAGATTTCGGACAGGACGTAAGCCCGAGATGAACGGGAGCCTCTGCTAAAATCCAGGGGGTAGAAGAAGTTTCTCCGGCTAAGAAAAAAGCAGGTAACTTAATGTCCAACGTCCGTAAAATCTCCCGAAAAAGAAAGCCAGCAGGCTTAGGAGTAAAAGACCGAGCAGCATAAAAACGATCAAAAGACACATTAAAAAACGGCCCATTCGTCGGATGACGAGGTTGCGCAGCTAAGCGACAACCGTACGCAGCCAGTAAAACATCCCTACGATAAAACAACGGAGGTTCTCCAGACTCCGCACATAAACTCAACACAGGACTGGTGGGGAATGCTCCAATGCAGACACGGATACCCCGGTGATGAATCGGGTCTTAACCGACGAAGGACAGAAGGTCGCGCTGATCCGTAATCCACACAGCCATAATCCAGTTTCGAACGGATCAGTGAGCGATAAAAGCGTAAAAGAACAGTCCGGTCAGCTCCCCAAGATGTGCCACTTAAAACACGTAAAAGCAAAGAGAACGTTCACACTTGCCTCTGAGTTGTGCTATATGCGATGACCAGCATAATTTCCTATCGAACACCAAGCCAAGGAACCTGACTTCGTCTGCGAAAGAGAGTGCGTCTGGGCCAAGATGGAGCGAAGGTGGAGGATATTCCTTGTGGCGCCAGAAATTAATGCAGACGGTCTTCTCTGCGGAGAAACGGAACCCGTCAGAAACACTCCAAGCGTGAAGGCGGCGTTCCAAGAGACAGGTTCTCCGAGAGGAAAGATAGATGGCAAAATCATCTACTAACAATGACGATTGTATTCCCGGCGGTAAACACTCGGTGATAGAGTTAATCGCAATGGCAAACAGTGTGCAACTAAGTACCGAACCCTGAGGTACACCGTTCTCTTGAATAAAATTAGATGATAAAACTGATCCCACGCGAACATTAAAAACCCGGTCTTTCATAAATTCCTGAATAAAAATAGACATACGTCCACGTATGTTCCAATCCTGAAGCGTTCGGAGGATACCGCCTCTCCAGCAAGTATCATACGCTTTCTCCAGATCAAAAAATACAGCAACCGTTTGGCACTTCCGAATAAAACCGTCCATTATGTGGGTCGAAAGAGATACGAGATGGTCGACAGAGGAGCGGTGACGACGAAAACCGCACTGAGCGTTCGTCAATAGATGTCTGGACTCTAAACACCACATGAGCCGTCCGTTGATCATGCGTTCCATCACCTTGCAAACGCAGCTGGTGAGGGAAATCGGACGGTAACTGGAAGGAAGATGTGGATCCTTTCCCGGCTTAGGTATAGGAATGACGGTGGCCAATCGCCAAGCGCTGGGAAATGTGCCATGACACCAAATAAAATTAAAAGTTCGTAATAAAAAAGCTTTGCCTTCTGCTGATAAATGCTGCAACATGGCAACATGAATGTCATCTGGCCCCGGTGCGCAATGTCGAGAGGTAGAAAGGGCATGCTCCAGTACCCTGGCGGTAAAAGAAACGTTGTAGCTCTCCTGATGGTCGGAGGCAAATGAGAAACCTTTCCTCTCAACCTGCTCCCTTAATGCGCGAAATATAGCCGGGTAATTGGCGGAGCTCGAAACATCAGCGAAGGTTCGCCCTAAAACATTGGCTACGTCAGTCGGAGTAGTGAGCACTCGATTTATAATCCTAAGACCGGGTACAGGTGTAAACCTTGGTTTGCCAGCAACGCGGCGTAGCCGTTCCCAAACTACGGATGAAGGCGTTGTGCGGTTAAAAGATGAGGTAAAAGAAATCCAACAAGCCTTTTTGCTATCCTTAATGACTCGGCGGCATTTGGCGCGAAATTGTTTGTAGCAAATCATATTTGCTGAAGTAGGGTGGCGACGAAAACCTCGGAGAGCACCTCGGCGTGCACGCAATGCATCCCGGCATTCATCGGTCCACCAGGGAACCGGTAAGCGTCTGGGGTGACAAGACGACCGGGGAATAGCCTTATCTGCAGCTGTTATGATGACCGTACGGAGGTGCTCGATCGCGATGTCGATAGATGGAAATTCACACCCTGAAAATTCGGCCAAAGATCGATAGAGAGGCCAATTCGCCTTTTCAATGAGCCATTTTGGCGCGCGCTGTGAATGTGCGTTTGAAGAGAGTACATGGATCTGACACGGAAAGTGGTCACTGGAATATAAATCAGAGATGACGTTCCAGGTGAAATGTACAGCAAGTGAGGCAGAACAAATGGATAAGTCCAAGTGTGAAAAGCTGCGAGTGCTGTCAGAAAGAAAAGTAGGTTGACCAGTGTTGAGCAGAATGAGATAGTGACGGTCGAGAAATTCTGCCAACATGCTGCCCCTGGCACACTCCGTGTTGGAACCCCACAGGGGATGGTGGCATTAAAATCTCCCAAAAGTAGGACAGGGGGTGGTACCTGAGACAGAAGACGTCCAGATCAACTATGGCGATAGTGCCGGAAGGAGGCAAATAAACAGTGCAGATAGAAAAAGTAAGTCCGGAAAAATGAACTGTAGCTGCAGCAGCTTGCAAAGGAGTCTGGAGCTGTAGTGAAGTACTGTACACGTCATCTTTAATTAAAATTAGAACTCCGCCGTGAGCGGGGGTGCCATCAGCGGGAGGGAGATCAAACCTCACCGAAGAGTAACCGCGTAAATTTAAAGAATCTTGTGGTCGAATCTTGGTCTCTTGGAGACAAACAAGCAGAGGGTCAGTAGAACGTAAAATTAACTCGAGGTCAGGTCTTCGGCTACGGAGACCACGCACATTCCACGAAAGGATAGCCATTGTTAAAATTAGAGAAAAAAAGCTAAAAAGTTACCACCTTACTTTTTGGACGGTCCAGATCGAATCAATCGTCCTTGTTTTAAACGCGTGGGACTCGGTGGTTTATCAGGAGCAGGAGCATCCTGCTCCATAGAATCCTCGAAGGGAGGCTACTCCTGCTGAGAAGGAGCAACCGATTCCAATACCTGGAAACGGTTGGAGGTGGAGAGAGACGGTGACCGCCTTATAGGCCTGCTCCCAGAGCCATCGTGGGAGCTCGACCTCCGAGGAGGTGACGGACTGTGGTCTTTTTTCTTCCTCTTTCCCTCACTTGCGGACGATTTTAAAAAACCAGTCCTTGTATAGGCCGTCTTAAATTTAATGGGATCAGCGGCAAAAACAACTGGCTTGGCTACCGTAGTTGGGCGCTTGGCACTGGCAGGCGGAGGTGTTGTAGTAAAAACCAGGTCGCACGTTTGAGTGCTACTGTCACGTCGCGAAATCGCAGTTGCGGCTACAGAGCTATACGTACCGAGCTTTGGTACAGGAGGTAGACAGCCTTGATAACGTTTCCGGGCCTCAGAGAACGAAAGTTTCTCTTTAACGCGGATTTCCTGTATAGAGCGCTCCTCCCTAAATCGAGGGCAGTCACGGGATGTGGCCGGATGAGAACCACGGCAATTCACACATACAGGAGCGGATGAACATGCTCCCTCGTGACTTTCCAAGGCACATGTAGCACAAATCGATTTAGGGCTCTTGCAAGATAATCGGGTATGGCCGAAACGCTGACATTGGAAGCATCGTAAAGGGCTAGGGACGTACGGGCGGACCGTGATGACCTCATACCCTGCTCTGATCTTGGGCGGTAACTCAACCCTACTAAAGGTGCGGAACAATGTACGAGTAGGCTGTACCTCGCCATCCTTCTTTCTCTGCACACGATACACAGAGATGACATTCTGTTCGGCCAAATAACCCTGAATTTCCGTATCGGTCATGCCGTCCAGTACAGATGTGGTTACTACTCCACGGGAGGAGTTCAGGGTGCGATGTGACTCGACACGGATCGGGTACCCGTGGAGTAAGATGGCCTTAAGTAACGCGCTAGTTTGTGACGCACTCACTGTCTCAACTAATAAGGATCCGTTGCGCAGCCGCGTGCACGTTTTAACGGGGCCAGAAATACCATCCAGACCTTTTTGGATAACAAAAGGGTTCACATGCGTAAAGGACTGACCTTCCTCAGTTCTGCTGATTACTAGGAAACGAGGGAAAGACACGTCAGTCACCTCTCTTGCGTCCAATCTCTTACGTTTAGTATTATAATGAGGATTTGGTTGTACCATAGCGGTTTCATCCTGCACCATTACACCTGTCTCCGATGGCAGGCTGCTTCCTGGGCGCCACCCCGGCTTAGGTTAGTTGCCCTGGCCTGGAACAAGTAACCTCAGGGTCACACCTTCCTGGGTATAGACAAAGGGACCCAATCGCCTACAGGAAGCTTACAGCACGTGTAATGGCCCCTCCCCGGGCCTGGCCTTTACCAGGGGATACGCTCTTGCCCTACATGATGACCCAGTGCTGGGAGTCACGCCCTTACCCAGTCACCTTTGAACCGTGTCAAACACGGGGGCATCCATCAGACTAAAAGCAGGGAGGTTTAAAAGTAAAAAGTAAAATGGAGACCAACTAAAAAGGAGTCAAACGCGCTGAGCGCGGACCTGAGGGAGCAGCTCGAGTGCCTCGGGGTCGCTACGCCCCGTACCCAAAAAATTGGGCCCCTGAGGGACTAATAAATAAGTTCTTGCATTTGGTAACCATTTACGTTTTCTTTCCCCATGTGCGCAACGAAAGAATTAGAATGGTTATCAGACAGATAACAAAGACAGTAATCTTGTCATATGTTAAATTATTGTCACATTTGAACAAACCTCCTACTTCATAAAGAATGATGCATTATATATTTTGTTTACTTTCACTTTATTCCGAGACATGAGAGACTTTTAAGGGTAAATGGTGAAATAATTTTAGTTTTGCAAGATAGGGGGGGGGGTATTAATAAAAATAGATGGGTTCATTTGACAATATTGTACATCCCTATTAAAAAACCTTAAAAGTCCTTAGTCTCGTCGATGAAAGTGTTATATAGCTGATAATTTTAACTGTTTTAAATGTAGTTTTACATTTCGTGGATAACTATCACCAGAGTGTTGAGAAGTAAATTAACTGTGACAGTGTGAGTTTTGTATATGGTGACAACTCTTTTCTTTCGAAACTATAACCTTTCAAATATGTCACATATGATAGGTATAAAATTGTAACTTGTCACAAGGCAAATAACTTATGAAACTGAAATTGTGCATATTCACAGAGTGAACAAATGACTGTTTTGCCACGATCATAGAAACATTAGCTATATTCATTAAAGACTCTTTGTTTTTTACCCAGTTATAGAATTTGAATGGGCTTATTTGGACAGGGCGTTTTTATGGAGAATTAAACAATTTTATTGTTTGCCTGTTTATTAAAAACATGAGGAACCGATTTAGCTCGATGTTATATTGTAAATTAAATCTGACCAAGTGCAATGTATATTAATATTTCACTTATGTGACGTCATCATAAAATCGATCAATGAAACGAAACAAAAATTTGAATTTAGACCAATTAAAACCCAGTATTGCAGTGAAATTATCTAACAATTTCATTAAATCCATTTTATCACGCAACATGATTTGTCTTGTGGTCAGTGTAGCCAACTCTATACCTTCACTATGTAATTCCTGAGCATGCACCACTGACCACTTTTCTGTGTTCTCAGTAATTGTAAATTTAACTAACAATGTGTATTCACTTAAGCAATAGTTTTTGTGTATTCAGCCGAACAGTCTGAAATTATTTAATAAATGATGTAATAATACCTGCCTAAGTAACCCTACATTTAATAAACGCGTTGTTCAAAATGGTAAAATGTTTTGTTCTGTTTTTCTCAGTTGGTATTAATAAATCGAACGGTAGCGACTGTAATAGTAGACTTTCGTCTTGTTTCATTCTCACGGTTTCTGAATATGTAGGTATTTTCATTAAGTATAACATTTTATACAATTGTTAATCTATATAAAATTTTTATTCTATTCATGAAATAGTCCCAAACCAGTATTTGGCTCTTCGGTATTGGCATTAGTAACAATAGACATTAGCTGTTGCTAGACGGCTTTAAGTACAATACATCGTAAGCCAAGTTTACGGGAATTATATTTCAATTCTTATTTTATTCGCGAAATAGTACTAATAAATATTATTCGAGGGTCTCAGACCCTATTATGATAATTCTTAGCAATTATGGAAATTCCCATAATTAGCACTATTTTTTGCAATATTGATATTAAATCGATTACCTCCGTCACATTGTCGCGTATTGTAACAATAAACGTAAACAAGCTACACATGACTGTGGCAAACGATACGTAAATCTACGACACGGGACCCACTGCTTTACTTCCCTTCCGAAGGGAGCCATACTTCGGATTTTTACGCCCGAAAAAATCCATCGACCCAGCCGGGATTGAACTCGCGATCTTGGGGTTTAAGGGGCAAGTATGGTTACCACCAGGACAGACATTTTTGCAGCCCAATACATGGCATTTGTAAAGTTGAGGAAACTTAAGATGCTGGACCACCCACCTTACAGCCTTGAACTTTCACGACTTCCGGTAGTTTTTCTGCTATTGCTGGAAAATTTTTATAAAAGAGTCCAGGACTATGCCAAAGTAATACATTCAGCTCTGGTTACAATATCTCGGTCGCAGTAACGCAATGTATTTGATAAATGAATGCAATGCATGTGGCGAGATGGATAGTGAAGTAAAGCTGTTCAACACAACTCATAACTTGATTTGGGTAAAGCACTAACGAAACTTGTGATGCCCCAAGTAATTTAACATAAAATACTTAACAAAATATAAAAGACAACATTCTTGAAAAGGCAGTGATCTTGAATTCTCTGGTAAATTGCGATGGAAAGGGTTAGTTAATCAGTACACGGCTTTGTATTAGGCATGGACATGGATATGAACCTATGGTCGGTAGTTGTGGGTATTATAAAAATGAGGCGCGACTGACTTTTCCAGAAATGATTTTCGTTCCCCACATTAATAACATGCTTTGCAAGTGTTTCATTTTGTAACAAGTAATTCGGCGTGTGTTCTGTTGCATAGAAATATAAACGTATTTAAAGATACAACATTTAAAGTTCCTTCGCTGAAAGCTATTAAATATCCACTAAGCCACCCTTTTTTTGCAGTGAACTCTCCATATTGAGCTAAATTTTGTAGGGGACATCTATAAGAAGATTAAAAAAAAAATCACATTTAGACATTTATTTTTCTTAGACATTGTTTCGTTCCTGAAGTTCATAAACTTATTCCCATGGTATTCTGCAGTGTCGACAAACGTGTTCTCTATCAGTCTACTGGAATGCTGACGCAACAAAACCGTCACGCCAACTCCTGCCAGAGAAAGATGAGATTTGTAAAGTAACCATAGGCACAGACTCCTAGGAGCCAGAGGATCCTGATCCCCCCCTACTCCTCAACATTTTCGCATTGGACGCTATATTTACTATCAATATATATTTTACGTGTTCACATCTGGATACCAAGCAAATTACAAAATCTCCAATTTCATCATGTATTAGAATTGTAGCAACATGCAAAATTTCACCCTACAAGTTTATATTTATGACATTTTTGGCGCCCCTAAAGATAAGTACCACCCCATTGTTTTCTTATTTAAAATGATTGATGCTTGTTGGGCCTTTTGGTATCAATAGTGAACGAGAATTCCCTAGTTAACTTTTCCTCAGGTGTAAAGTTTCTGTGTGCCCTACATTGTACGGTAGCTATAGGAATTTGTAATATTATTTCAACTATTCTGGTGTCAACTTGTACAGAAGGCTGAAGATCTTAATGCATACCCATTCTAAACTGTTGCCGAAACATATCCTTTGAATCTCGATGGTATAACCGCCTACTTCATTGGAAGAACCAACCTGCGGCGACAGATGTTTCAAAATATATTATTTTTGAGTGTCTTATTTTTTAAATTATTTTGATTTGTGTGCTTCCAGGTTATTTTTTTAATACACAATCTAATAAGCATTTTGAAGAATTATAATTTCAGTTTACTTCATGATATGAACTCTTCAGCAATTGATTCTTTAATTAATATGGATTTAACTTGAAGTTTCATCGGAGTGAACATTTACAAACTTTGTGTTTTTGTTGATGTCGCTGCCTTGGATATTCACAAATTTCACAGAGGAAGGTAACGCCTCCCCTCCCCGCAATATATTATATTAAGTCGGCATCTGTGACTGTAAAAGCTATTATTATTGTAATTTCACTTCAATGCCACCTGCTGTTAAGCCCAATTACAGATTTAATAAATCTATAAAATGTATGCATGTGACAGCAATAAAATGTGGTTGTAGAAACAAAGCAGTTGTACTCCGCATAAACTTTTTAATTCAAATGAACTATTTTGAATGTCAATGTATAAAATTAAAGAAAATCGGTTCATTTATTTTAAAAATTTACGCAATTGCTAAGGAAAACGATAGCAGATAGGGCACTTTGGAAATTAATGCACACGAATTAGTAGAAGCCATACTTCCATTTCTTGCCAAGAAACAGTTTTTGCTCTTCGGCGTTTATTCTAATTGCTACTATTGGCTAGATATTTTGTTTTCGGCAGCATATTAGCTGCAAACTAAAGTTTAAACATTTAAAGATTATTTTTAAAAGACATACACTAACATAAATGTTTCCATTGGTACGTTATCTCTCTCACTGCACTAACCAATAACATCCTTTAACTGTCAGTTCCCAGAAATAATGAAGTAGCAGACGCAGTAATATGACCTAGCCAGACCTACTGGCTTTCAAAATAGCTTCTTGCTTCCTACAGCCAGTTTTCGTGCAAGTAAGAAAACTTCGTCACGTCTATATTTTATTTTGTGCTGATCAAAACGCTGAAAGGCGATTTAAATGAAAACCCATAGATAATAACAGGTCGTCAAAACATTTGATACTTCACAATAAGCACTTAAAGCTGTACTACCGGGCAACAACAACAATTATAATTATAAGAAGTAGAAGAAAAAGAAGAAGAAAGAGCGCTTCATAATTTAACAACATGCTGCAATAGATTTCGTTAAAGGTCCCAGATTTCATGATACAACATAAGAACACATTTTTTTAACAAAAGTAAATAGAATAGGTACCATCGTAAGTAATTTATATCCCACAAAATAAATTATATGCAGTTTAAATCATCAAATTCATCAATACTGTACAGAATGTTATCAACAAGAACGTTTTAGCGTATTCCGAAAAAATGCAGCTATTGCAGTTGAATCCATGAAACGATTTATAAAATGTTCTTAAAATTTCCATCGATCCTAACCACTAGGCACCGAAAATACCAATTAAAAAATGTGTGTATATACCGTGTCTGTTAGCGCTCTAGCGACTGCAGGTTTTTTTCCCCCCCTTAACGAAACTCGGTATTGACAAATGATTTAAAATAGGAATTATTATTTCTGAAAATGAGTGAAATTAAATTATTGGAAGGGGAATTTACCTGAAACTCAAGATTTAAAAATATCTCTATCGATACCATTATTTGTTTTTTCGCAACGAAACCAGGTATATACCATTTAAATAAAATAAGAAAAATAGTTTATTAAAATCTGGATATCTGTTCTTTATGAGGGGGATTTACCTGACATCCCATATTAAAAAATCGCTCTAGCGGTACCAATATTTGATTCTTCACAACAAAATTCGGCATATACCGTTTAAATGCAATAAGAAAAATAGTTTCTGAAAATTAGGGAAATCGGGACTGAAAAATGAAATTTAAAAAGCTCTCTCGAGCTTAACTTTCTCTGTATTATTTTAAAATAAAAGGACAAATTAATTCAGCATATAAAAGTGTATTTATAACTTGCATATTTTATATTTGACAAAAGTATCGTCGTGAAGATAGCAAATGTAAAATCTTCATCTAAAGTGTATTTGAGAATTACATTTTATGTAAGAGAACGTACATTTTATAAAACATTCGTTATGTGTTTTTACTACAATAACAATGAAATTAAAATTTAAAGCCAATGAAAATCGAGGAAACTTTCACTTGTATATTGTGAACATGTTTGCCTAGTACATTGTACAGATATATTTCATAGAGCTGGTAATGGCCTTGTATGGATATGCGCGAGACACTTCTAGGAAATTGGTGGTGGGGGTAACATCTCAGCTTTAAGAATGAAACAGACAAGTTACTGTATATGCAAGTGAGCAAGTGAGAAAGATAAGATTGGTACTGCTGTGCAATAAATTGTGTGCTCACCTGTGTTGCATCAACACTTGCAAGTAAGCTATGCCAATCTGTGGTTCCTCGGTATCACTTTCTGCACTTGTTGCACTGTTTTCATCACAGTCACTGTCTTCACCTAAATGAATCACTAATTCCAGGCCTTCATCTTAGAGATCTTCTTTTTCAAAATGTTGTTTTTCTGTGCTCTTCGCTCTTTCACTGCAGCGTTTTTAATTTTCTTTCGTAATTGAAGCAATTTTTTCATCTAGGAATTTTATAACATCCTCCATGACATTTATGTTTTGCATTCAATTTTTCGCTATATAAGCTCTATGGGGGGTTTAGTTCCGGGTGATGGGGTGCAAGCCGTATGACTGCATGATTTTTCTCTTCTAAAAGTGCATCAATTTTGTATGGATGTCTTTGGAATTAACCGTTTTTGTCAATTTGTGTAGCTCAGATTTTATTAAATTATCTAATTTGCCAGTTTCTTGAAGCTGTTGTTCGGACATATAGTTAGTAAGCCAGAATATCATTTCAGGTGTACGGTGTTGGAATTTGGAGAAGAATTGAGCATTGCTTATGGTACGATGTATTGTCGATTACAGGGGCCTGTCAGGAGGAAGGTTAGGAATAAGTCGTTCTGTTATCCATTTCTCATAATTTGCATATCGTCATGATAACCATCACTTTTCTGATGAGCCTTGAAGCGTATATTCAACGAAACCATCTTCACTTCCTGCATGCAACACTATCGGCCTTTGCCCTTTCCACACCGGAGCTAAGAGCCCCTCCTCAAAATCATCACTCCAAACCGATGGAGTTGTATTATGTGAACCATGAACATGAGTTTCATCCATGAAGATGATGGGGCGACCATCTTCGCCGTACTTCTTCATGGTTCTCAAGTAAGCAATCCTTTTCTTCCGGATGTTTCCCTGCTGTACGAATATTTGCCTGTTATTTTTGGTTTTTCTCAGCGGAAACCCAGAGCCAAAATTATTTTGCACAGTGTTGAAATACTGTCATCGAAACCAATGGATTTGTTTAGCCTTGTGTGGACTTGTTTAGCGTTGGCCTACGTTTTTCAATAATGTAAAAATTACTTATTGTCCTGCAAACCACGGATTCATTAAATTTGTTCAAGGTACCTCTAGGTGACATTCTAGGTCTTTGTGTGGCGTTGAGAAAGCTTCAGACGTTCCGGCGTCTGTTTCCTTCAGTTCTTTAATTGACGGTTTACGCTTCGTAAGATGACACTAGTTGCCTGTGCCACCCTATTTTGAACCGCTTTTATACTTATGGCACTTCCTAATTCAGCTTCCATTTACATGAACTGGTAAACATTGCTAACTATATCACGAATCTGGATGCAAAACCATGCTCAGCTTTCTCAACAGAAGAGGCAATTATTGCCAAATTATCCCTGTACTGGACTTAATAAGGCACATGTTAAACCGTCTCTACACAAGTTCAGTACGGAAATGAGATACTAATCTAATTCCCCTATAAATATACAAACAGATAATGAACTCGACTAGAAACTACTGCGCATCTTTTGCTCATTCGCCACCACTAAAAAATACATCTGTAATTGTTTTTAAATAGTAACAGGTCTTTGTTTTATTGAAATATATGAACATCTTTTTCTTAAACACACAAGATAACCATTTTCCTCTATTTTAGTGAATGCGGTGATATCTAGGGCTCAGTTCTTAAACATGATCACATTTTAAAATGTTTAAAAATACTCAAACAGTATAGCTTTATCCATCAGTGGTGACACATTTCATTTAATTAATGGTATACCATTAGTGTTTGTGGCTTAATCTCAATTATAGTAAAATTCTAAAAATGTGGGTTCCCTTTTGTGATACAGATTGCAAGATTCTAATTTATTTCATTTCGTTAATTAATGAGGACCAATTTGGATTTCATATTTATTTTTATACAAAGTTATTAAACTCTGTGATCAATTCGCTGAGGTTATACAGTTCCTGCGTTACTGACTTTTTGATCTTTAAGTCTATAGAGCGGCAAATTTTCAAATTTCAAGCTTCTCTAAAACACACAGTAACATAAGTAAAAGAAGGTGTGGCCTGCATATACAGCTCGTATCCAGCAAATCAACGGCTGTAGATTTCATTTCACAACTGCACCACGCTTACAAATATGGCTCGATGCCCTAAAAAGTATATTGCGAATACGTCCAGCAACCCTGTACTTAGAAATGGCCGTAAAACATTACAATTGGAGACTGAAAAATTTAACCTTTAAAAAATGGCAAGTCTTTAGACTGGAAATTTTGAAAAATAAAAAACCTTTGTAAAATACACAGTAACAACGCAAAAGAAATGCTCGTGTTCTGCACGTTGCTGTAGTTAGATTTTGCTTTAGAGTGGAGAAGAAATGCACCGAAATGGGTTCAAAATATTGGGGCTCTCGAGAGATTTCTTTTTGATACTGCACCACGCACATGGCAACAGGAACAATTTTTATTTTATTTTAATGTTACATAAGGAGTTTCGTTTCATTTTATTCTAATAGTATATATAGAGTTTCTTTTTACAAAAAAATATAATGCGGCCGTTAGAACGATTTTAACCCCTATTCGTTTTTCAGTTTAACCCCCCCCCCCACACACACACACACACACACAACTAATAATCTGATTTTCAGATTTTTTTCTTTCCCCTTTCCCTTTTCTTATTTGGTTTCAATGGTATATGCCGAGTTTAGTTGTGAAAAAACAAATATTGGTACTGCTAGAGCGACTTTTGAATTTTAGTTTAAATCCCTATTCCTAACGGTCCGATTTTCCTGATTTTAAGAACTAGATTATTTCATTTCAATTGTATATAAGGAGTTTCGTTTCCAAAAACAAATATTAATGGCGCTGGAGCGATTTTTAAATTTGGGGTTTCAGATAATTTCCGCCCCCCCCCCTTCGTAATATAGTCCGAATTTCCTGATTTTGGAAATTATTTTATTCTATTTCATTTCAATGGCATATAACGAGTTTCGTCTAAAAAGATTAAACAGAGGCAACTAGAGCTATTTTTAAACTGCGCTTTAACCCCCCCCCCCTCCTCCATTCCTAATAATCTGCTTTCAATTATTTTCAGAAACAATTTTCTTATTTGATTTAAATGGTATGTGCCGATTTACTTTTGATAAAACAAATATTGGTGCTGTAGGGCGATTTTTAAATTTTGGATTTCTGGTTAACGCCCCAATCCTATTCGCTGCTTTTTCAGAACTATTTTTTTTTTTTTAATTTTATTTAAATGGTATATACGGAGTTTCGTAGCGAAAAAACAAATATTAATGCCGTGAGTTCAGTTAAACCCCCGATCCTAATAGTTACACCTCACTCATTTTCAGAAACTATTTTTCTTATTTTATTCCAATAACATGTGCTGAGTTTTCTTCAAAAATATTTAAAATTGAGGCCGCTAAAGCGTTTTTTAAATTTCACTTTTCATTCCACTGGTTTTTCAGGTATGCCCCAATCTTAATGGCCCAATTGCCCTGATTTTTGAAACTACTTTTAGGTATCATTCTATGTTTTAAAGAAAGATGCAGAGTTTCGTTAAAAAAAATTGCGCTTGAGCGACATTAATTTTTTTTAAAAAATATCGTTTTAGGTTAACTCCCACCCCCAATAGTCCAATTTTGCTAGTTGTCGAGAACGGGGCTCTGAATGCAAACCGGCACATTGAGGAAAATCTTCAGGAGCATGTTATCTTCTATGTTCCGTATGTTGGCAATGATTTCCGCTTCATGCCGGTCCACATGTGGCCCACATTGTGACACAATACTTCCATGAGGTGGGGATTCGGGTGCTAGTTTGGCCAGCACGAAGCCCCGACTTCAACCCCATTGTGCCTCATTGAACCTCGGGAGGCTTTGCACGAAATATGGGGGGTCATATCTTAAGAAAACCTAAGGACCTTGATCCGCAGCATGCCCCTAAGTTTGCAAGCTGTGATACAGGCCAGAGGAGGAAGCACCCGCTTCTGAGAGTGCCACTGAGTGTTGGAAGGATTGTTGTGTTATCTTAAAGGTAAAAAAAGGGCTCATTATGCAATGCGATCAACTCGCATTCATGCTCATGCTCATACAATAAAGGAGATTATAGACCCAAAATGATATCTGAATACATAAGAGTAGTTGCAAAATGTTCAAAATATTATAATTCACATATTATAATGCGTAAAATTAAAAATATTTAAGGTGCTGCGTTTTTTTTTTTTTTTTTTTTTTTTTTTTTTTTTTTTTTTCCCGCTGAGGTATATACGGAGATAGGTCCATAAGTTTCCAGCCTAGCCATTTTCTAGGTATGATAGCAACAAAAAATATATTTCACTTTTCAATACAGTTATCCTTTATTAATACACTACTCACATATTTGAATTAACATTTAATCCCTCCCCCCATATAGTCAGAAGTCTTGCCTGCAAAATGGGCATAAACAGCATCCTCACTTCGTCACACTTAAAGTTCCTTCCTCGAAGGTCCTCCTTGAATTTTGAGAAGAGGAAATAGTCACTGGGGAGCTTTAATCTGGGCTGTTGGCTGGATGGTTGATCTCCTTGAAGCCACATTTGTTCACAGCTTCCGTTGCAACAAGAGTTGTGTGCACATGCGCGTTGTCGCGAATAAGGTGCACACCACCAATCAACTTTACTCGCCTTTTCTCTTTGATGGAAGCACGCAGTCTGTGCAGTAGCCAGCATAGTAATTCCCATTTATTGAGGCGTTCCTCTCTTTGAAGCCAATGAAGAATATACCTTCACAGTCCCAAGATTGGCCGTGATCATTTTGGTTGACTGAGTGACCTTGCCCTTTAGAGGCAGTTCTTCAGGTTTACGCCACTCAATTGATTCTCTTTTGGATAAGAGATCATAGTAGAGGAACCAGTTTCATCTCCAGTAACTATGGTTTGCAGACCTCTCGTTGCCACGAGAGCTCCAAAAATGTCTCGTTGCAGCTTTTGGACTGAGGAAAGAAGTATAGGCACCCATCTTACACTAACCTTATTCATGTTTAAATGTTCATGAATAATTCGAAGGACTGTTGTTTAAGAAAGGCCCAACCTTGCTGCTATTTCTGTAACTTCGAGCCGCCGGTCTTCCATAATTTCTCCTTCCTCAAGAGCGATGTTTTCAGGAGTGAGTATCTCAAGGGCCGCGACCTACATGCTCAATGATTCAATGATTTCTCGATCTATTCGAAAAATGTTGACCCATATTTTATGGTAAAATATGAGGGGGATGCTTCCCCATATACCCCATCCAATCGGTGTTTAATTTCATTTGGAGGAAGTACTTTTGTGAAAAACTTAGATCGAATCTGTATTTTGAACATGTCACAATCTTCTACACATAGCCTTCTTTGTCCGACTATTTCTGAACAACTGAACACAGCGGAATGGAAGTTACAGCTGCAATTATTTACTTAACATTTAAGGTATGATACCAGATTAGACTTTCGTGAAGGCGATAATCCTTATCGGCGAGGCCGGAAACTTATGGACCTACCCTCGTACCGGCTGTTTACTAACTTTGCGACCGCAAATATGTTAATCTCTTTGCGCATTGTATGAGCAGGGGTATGCATAAACCAGAAAACTATATACAGTTTTCAACCCAAAAGTTACATTTTTTTAAAAGGAACAAGTGTGTTTTTTCTAGCGAACCGAAAATTAGAGGTCAAATTAGTGATAACAGAAATGGCTTCACTGTTCTAAGCCATAGACCTTCTGAAATACGTAAACTTTTAAAGAGTGGCAATGGATACACCGTTTCTGATGTTATGCAAACAGTGTAGTACTGTACACAGAACATGGGTTGCTTGCAATGTGTCTGTACTAAAAGCACGCAGTAAAGCAACCATTATCAGTCTTCTCAGTATACTAATGTCTCCTGATCTGGTGGGCTGTACTGCTGCCAGTTTCAAACAGGAAAATAGTACTACTGTAACTGTTCTTAGCTAATACATACTTTCCGTGTTGATATTTGGAAGCGGTTGCAAGAAAACAATGCATTCTTAAGTAATACTCTGTTACGGATGAAGCTTCACTTACAAATCATTATAATGTGAATTTAAGGAGCATACACTACTGGTTCGTGCAAAGCCCCAGGCTTCCGAGTTGTTCATCAACGACAGTGGAATCCCAAGGATGGCCGAGGTCGTTAAGGCACGGACTCGTGAGCGGGAGGTCTGCGATTTGAATCCCGCCAGGACCGTCCTCCCCGACAGGTTTTTTCCAGATTTTCCTCAATCCTCATAAATGGCAAATGCCGGGGAGGTACCCTAAACTTAGGCCTGGAACATTTCCTTCCCAAAAAGATCCTTTTCCAAAATATCATTTTCATCTCATGTATCGTTAGTGTCCACCGCCTGTGGTGCTTCAGTAATAAAAACGGTCATTAAATAAAAAAAAACAAACAAAAACGACAAAAGTGTCCATGTTTGATGCGGTATCATTAGCTACTGTCTTGCAGGTCTCTATTTTGGTTACAAACCCCATCATTCCATTTGATGAGCACAACACAAAGACACATTTGTACAATTTAATTCTAGCCAATATGCCAGCTCAGAAAAGATATGTAATTTTTCTGCACCTAACTCTAAAGGCTTCCACCATACCACCCAGGCCTTCATCTCATTGAAATAATAAAGGGAAATGTCAAACAATGGGTGGCCACCAAAATTGTAATTTTCAAATAAAAAATGTTGAAATTCTGTGTCTGTAATCATTTTAAGAAATTGGCCTAACAAAATGGGAGAAAGTATCGTAAAAGAAAGAATTAAGAAAAGTATAATTCAAGACAATGGGATGGAAAGAAGTGATGAAGGTAATGAATATACAGCGCTTTTGGACAATTAAATTGCCACACCCCGTTATACAAGGTCTCTCCATTTTCCATTTAAAGTACACAGGGGCGTAAATAAAAACATGGAAATCAAAAGCCAAAGGTTTAAACTAAATTATGGTACAAATGCCGAAAATGAAAGTGTATCATTTTGGCCATTATTCACTAACAGGTTACTCAATACTATGATTTTCTGTTCGGCGATCTCTCAGTAGATCCGTGATGCATCAGCCACGTTTCGATGTGTTAAACCGTACATTAGTAGCTTAACAAGTGTTTAACTCTGCCATCTTGTAAGCTGACGTCATTTGTTACATACTCAATGGTCAACAATTTAACAGCTAGCTAATGACTTCACACACGCTAAATCTTGGATATATTGTGGTCCCAAGCTTGACAAATATCAATTCGATTGTGTCTTGTCTACATACGAGTAAGTTAGTGTTAATCATTTATTTGCCTTCCATACTCAAAAGATTTTTATTGATTGTAATTTTATACTTCTTTAAGCTGCTTAAATAATTTTTTACTCAATTTCTTATTAATGCTGATTTTCATTTATTTTCTGTTACATTTATAATAATGTCACATATGCAAATTTTCGATTGCTTTGCAACTGTGATAGTTCTATCTCAATCCTTTAAATTTTGCCTGCTTAGAATTTCCATTGGGACTTTACTCCATGCATTGCCAGTTAAAACAATACCCATTAATATTTACACTTTACCTCATCTAAAGCATTCTGTAATTTTTAACAATATAAATTTATTTGATATACTTCTCATGCTGTATATACCATAGATAATTTCTATTGCTACCATTTTATACGCCATTTTGATAGTTATCTCCGCAAAGAAAAATGGGTCGTATACATTTGGCGTGAAAAAGCACAAAACACATTGACTTTAGGGCAATCACGGACGTGTTCGACCGTAACACCAGTTTTTCCGTGCTGCAAATGCGTACATTGGTACGGTTCACTTTGCCGGACACATGAAGCATGGCCTCATCACTAAAAAACGGTTTCTCAGCAATACCGTTTCTTCTATTCGCCTTTGAAAATCAACACAGAATTGATGACGATTGTGATCATCGGGAATCAGTGCCTGCAACAGCTCTGTCGGTATAGTTTCACTTTGAGTCGTTAGTAGTATCTATCCCTTCATAGAGCACTTCCGGTGCAGTGATACCACGTGACCTCTAGCGGAGGTGACGTAAGAACATACAAACATTTTGGCGGAATGGGAGGTGGGGGGTCTGTTGTGGATGCCTTAAGAAGTGTTAATTCTTTGGGGAAACATGCATGTATTTAAGTACAACTATGAGTCTTACAGTATTTGCTGCAAAAAAAAAAAAGACTTGAAAAATAAGTATTTTTAAATGCAAAACTGTATTGTTTTAATTACAAACTGTATTTATTAAACGCAAAAGTGTTGCAGCATTACTGAAATGTTCAAAAAATTTGTTTTTTAAAAATGCGAAGTGTATTCTTTTAATTGTAAGTTTAAAGCAATCAACACATACAATCGCAAAAAAAAAAATGTTAAGTGTATTGTTTAATTGCAAATTTAAACCATTCAAAACACATACACAATTGCAGCGCGTAATAAAATCGCACCTCGGGCCGCAGTTCGAGAACAGGGCATTATATTTAGTTCGTTTCTCAACTGGGCTAAGTTTGTTGGGGGAACGTATATTTACAAATTAAATTTTAACTTTCCATAAAAGACAAAAAAAGTCGTGAGACGATCGTTAACGTAGTGAAATACGCGTGGACGAGAGGCATAAACTATTCTCCCCCACGACCTCCTTCTCACTAATGACTATCTATATTTGCAACTAGAGCAGCTATTTTGCTGTAAGAGGTGGGGGAGAAAGTAGCCAATCACCGGTCACGTGACCGAAGCCGGCCGCAGTCCCATCACTTACTTGTTTTGTTATTGTGAGGTACTTTCACCGCATACCGCTTTCGTCAGCCAGCCACACATATTATGTTTGGATTTTAGGTCAGGCCTTAAACCGTTAACTTTTACGCTACGCAAACTTGAAATAAATTTATTTTCTAAAATGACAATCAGTTTGTTAAAAATACAGGTTTAATGGGAAATATGCAATAAAATATATTTAAATTGCAAACTTTTGTTTTAATTACAACTGTGAGTCATAAATTGCGAGTGTATCAATCAACTTGAAATGCAATTTGTTTGCTAATAAGACAATCTGTTTGTTAAAAATGCAAGTTTGATGTAATTAAAGCAATCAACACACACACAATTGAATAAAATTCCTACCTTATGTTTCGGCCCCCGCAGTCCGGAAACACCCGTCACTTGCATGGCACACGGTTTTTAGGTCAGCTTTTGTTATTGTGAGGTACCTTCATCTCCGCATACCGCTTTCGTCAGCCAGCCACACAGAGACTTATGGCTACATTTTAGGTCAGGCTTTAAACCGTTAACTTGTTAACTAGCCTGTTTACTCGGACAAGGGCATTATATTAAGTTCGTTTCTCAACTGGACTAAGTTTGTTGGGGAAACGTGTATTTACAAATTAAAAATGTTACCTTTACATAAACAAAAAAGTGATATCACGCCAAAAGACGAACGCGATGAAATACACCTGCTTTGACCCTTACCGTCATAAAGCCGCCTTCCTGATCGGAAGACTTTGTACTGACCGCTCTCTTATGACATTCAGGTCAGTAATAAGGTAGTGAGAGTTGGGGTATGAAATTAACCAACCTGTATTGTCGTGGCACTCACGTGACCGAAGCAAAGATGGCCGAGTATCTTTCAATGCGGATAACGAACGTTTAACATAACAATTCTCACAAAAGTCATTCATCCACTTTTCTCAAGTACAACGATGTATTTACATACTTTTTTCTTGATAGTTATTTAATATAAATGAGCTGCAACATGTTTATTTTATTAACTGGTAGCTGTTAATATTAAATTGATTTAGGTTACATTTTATAATTCATTAATAGATAAGAATTATATTATTTTTCCCCCGTTCATCGGTTGTTAATATTATATTTGTTTTAGAGAACATTACATGTATTTCATATAGAAAATGCACATGCACGATAGTAAATTTAATTTATTCATTAATAGATTGATAAACAACGGTGCGAAATATATAATTTTCCTTCACTTCGCTGTGTATGAAAATTAGGGCATGTTATAATGCGAAATGTATTTCGTCTTTCAGAAAATAGCTTACCCTTCTGTGAAATATTTAATTTTCCCTTCACTTCGCTGTAGGAAATGTATGTTGATAACTGTTCACAGATAACAATCTTGCATATCCATACCTTACGATAGAAATGACATTTTTAATTTAGCTGCAACATGTTTATTTTATTAACTAGTAGCCGATAATAGTAAAATGATTTATATTACAATATATAATTTATTAATAAAAATATCTGTCCATAGATAACAATTATTAAGAACAATGTCGCCTTATGATAGAGATTACATTTTTATTTTAGCTGCAACGTGTTTATTTTATATATAATGCAAAGAAAAAAGTGTTGGTGCTTTTTACTATTTAAAGTTCGATAGGGCACGGCCTGCGTTAAACAAAGTTTAATATGATGTTAAAATAATATATATATTCTAACCGGTGGGAAATATTCTATGTCCATCCTTAACCTACAGTTTGAATTTAAAGAAATTATCGGAAAGGAATTCCTCTGCAATAGTCGTGTTTACATATACATTATTTTCAGAAAATAGATGTTGATTACTGTTATATATTATCAATAGTGTGAAAACAATGCTGTAATCATTCAGAAAAAATGAAGGAAAGGAAATACACAAAGCTTGATTGCTAATGACAAAATGCATACGTGCTATAAACGCGAAATAATATATGTTTGAGCATTATATGTGTATGTAAGAGCTGTAGAAAACGTTTCACTTTACTAAGCTAAATATATTATTCCCTCTATTTGTAGGAGGAGGACACAGACAATGTTACTGTAATAATAGTCGACATTTCGCCTAATCAAACTTTCATAACACATGTCTTCATTGGCTATAAAATCCAAGCATGCATGGTGAAGGGGGGGGGAGATGTATAAAAAGACCGAACGATTCCGATAATCAGCTACATCTCACAATGGCAAAGCTTAGTCTGAAGAGAAAGGACAACGGGCGGGAGATGAATCTTATCGAAGGCTTCACACCGACAATAGGTATCAATGATGCTTCTTCTTCTTCTTCTTCTTCTTCTTCTTCTTCTTCTGGCGGTGAAACATAGGTGAGTGTTGCCTTGCAACCTACTTTTGAAATTACAGGCCATAAAGAGAGATCGACTAAAAAGTTTTGTCGGGGTATGCCGAAACTGAAATTATGGTTAGTTCAGTGCCCAAAGATACAGAATCTAACCAATGGGTTTCTGGAGATTTTAACGATTATTTATCGTTTGTTAATGATAATCTGCTAAAGAACCAGTCAGGTTTCATGGGAATCACGATTCATGATATCAAACAACCTGAGAGACCATTTAATATGAGTGTCCGTTGGTTCCAATCAAGTGAATCCCGAAGTCATATTGAAATCATTGGAGAAAGTAATGCAGAATAATAAAGAAGTTTTGTTAGGGGGGCCACTCAAAATTTCGAATGTATGGACAAATGAAGTATTAGGTTCATGCTACAAACACTGCGATGACTGTAGTAAAAACAAGAGGCATCATTGAAATAAAGAACAATGACCACCTTTGTCTAGCTAAAACCATCGCAATGTCAAAATCCAAAATTGACGGGGACTTAATTATAATTTGATTAGAAGGCAGGAATTTCGTCAAAAACAAAAGGCTGTAGAGTTGTGTGAGAAAATAGGCAAAACTAATGGGCCGTTTACGCTTGAAGACATGAAACTCTTTTGAGATGGCGCTAAAGGATTACTCCATAACAGTTTTTGGTGACCATAGTGGGAAAAATGTCCTCTACAAGTCAAAAAAAAAGCTCCGATAAACATATTTATAAACGTGCTTTTCGCCGTCAGTTTAATAAATATCCGCCTGCATTTAAGCAGATTTACCAGTGGCATCGAAAATTCGTAAAAGATGATTGCATCTGCAAACGGAAAAGCACGGGACGTCCACGCACATCGAATGAAAATGTCGAGTGTATTCATACAGTTTACGAAAGGATCCCAAAAAATGCAGACAACCAACAAAGGAAACTTGGACTTAACTAGTAATCTGTGGGTTTAACAGAATATCTATGACCGTTCATACGGAGCGTAACAACAGTAGTAGTTAAACCAATATAAAATGCTTAGCAAAACTTACAAGATATATCCGCTGTCTCTCTAGCTCACCGCCACGGGTGGCCGAGGTCGTTAACGCGTGGACTTGTGAGCGGAAGATCTGAAGTTCGATTACCACCAGGATCACCCTCCCTGATGAACCATCCTCCCTGACTGAGGTTTTTTTTTTTTTCCAGATTTTCCTAAGTCATAAATGGCAAATTCCGGGGAGGTACCCTAAACTTAGGCCTGGAATTCTTCCTTATATATATATATATATATATATATATATATATATATATAAACAAACACTTCTCTCCCAATTTACCATTTCATGTTCACCGCCTGTGGTGCCTCAGTAGTAAAGAGGGGCGTTAAACACTATAAAAAATTAATAAAAAATAAATAAAATAGAGCCTGTCTCTGTGTAAACTTCCAGAGATATGTGTTATAAGCGTTAAATTAAATTACCAGCATTATGAAGTAACGGTGGAAAATTTAGGCGTGGACGAGGTTAATTGAGAATAGAAGCCAAGTCAGGAGCTGACGCTAAGATAGGCATTGAAAAGTTTCAGTAGAAAGAGGCGGCAAACTGAACAGGATCTTATTTATTATACATAGAAACGTGAGAGTTTAAGAAGTTGATTCTGTCTGAGAGAATGTAACAAATTATTCGCGCTCATCAAAACATTAACAGTGGTAATGTATTTAGAAGAAATATCAAAATTATTTTATTAAAACTAAATAAATTAAACAAATGAAATTGCTGCGAATGCAACAGTACCTTCATGTTGATGGTCATCCACTACATACCAAAAGATCTATACCTTTTTCTCTTTCAATCTGTGGCCACCATTTTTGTAACAACTTTTCACCTCTTGACACATATATTAAAACCTAGCTCAGAAGTTCCAAGATTAAAAATATTATTTCTATATTTTCAAATCCCGAATCCCAGCGTACAATGCTTTCCAATGCAAACCTAAAAAGTCCAATAAAAACTTCATTGGCCTTGTTACTATTTACGTGCCTGGAACTGAAAGCATCAGATCTATTTTGAAAGAATGTCAGGATATTTTAATTTCATTCATCTTTAAGTGATTTTTCTAAATGTGTACCCCGTCTTACTTTTAGAACACCCCATAACCTTAAAACCACATCTTAACCTTAAGTATATTATATTTAGGTATATTTTGCCGCCTATCTCCTTCCAATTTACCTCGTCCCGTCGCAAGCTCATATCCTTGCCATTGCCCTAAATGTAAAAACTGTGCGCTTAGGCCATGTCATTCACTGGACAGCCCTAATTTATCCAGAGAATTTATTCCTTCATTTGCTACCTGTTCTTCTAAGAATGTCGTATATATGTTATCTTGTAAGCTTTGTAAACCTTTATATTGGTTTAACTTCTACTGTTGTTTCGCTCCGGATGAACAATCAGAGTTCTGTTGAAATCAAGTTCCCTTGCCGGTTTCCGAACATGCCCCTGTCTAACTGTAAGGGTTTCGATGATGCATTCATTTAACACTTATCGGTGCGTTATCGACTCACGTTGTTCTGAAAGTTTACTCAGAGATAGAGAAAGATAGCTATATTTTTGCATTAAGCGCGTATACCACCTGGTTTAAATCTTAAGTATTAATATATTTTCATTCTCTCTCTCACTCTTGTTACTTGTTTAACCTGTTTTCAAGCATAACATTACCTTGGATATTCAACATTTATTTTTACCACCTTTACTTATCTTCTTGCCTTCGAAGATCTTAAGAAGTTTTATATCTAGCGATAAAATCTGTGAATTTCTAAGTGTTTTATTGCTTCTTTTGTTATATATATATGTTTTGTTTTATATATATATATGTGTGTGTGTGTGTGTGTGTGTGTGTGTGTGTGTGTGTGTGTGAATAATAAAATATACATTTTATTATTTAATTGAAGGTGCCGTGTAGATGATCCATTTTGGTATAATATTAACCTATTTTACCATGGGTACAATCGCAATAGCTTACATTCATTCGAAATTCCTTTAAAAAAAAATCGCAAGACCAACCGCAAAAGTTTACTTTCTTCGGGAATGCGCTAAAAGCATGATCCTGAAGATAGCAAATGTGAAATATTAATCTAATATGTGTTTGAGAATTATATTTTTATTTAGGGTGCTCTGTAATAACCTTGAAAAAAAATTTTGCTAAACTAATATTTAAATTAAAATTCAAAGTCATTGAAAATATAAGGAACTTTCGATTGCATATTGTTGATTGTGTATATTTTCTTAGTATATTGTAATTGTGTTTAAACAGTAAAATGTTTTTGTTTTATAGAAACATATGAAGATATTTTCCTTAAATACACAATATAATTCGAAACTTTGGGTTATTTCTCTATTTTAGTGAACGTAAAGATTATATCACCGAGTTTATAAGCATGGTTGCATTTAAACTTTTAAAAATACGCACACAATGTAGCTTTGTCTATCAGTGGTAATATATTTCACTTAATTAATAGTATACCGTTAATTTTTATAAATTAATCTCAATAATAATTCTAAAAATTGGTTTTCCTCATAGATATCAAGAATTCTATTTCGAAACTGCACCACGCCTACAAATATGGGTAGATTGCCTTAAAGATTATACTGGTAATACATCTAGCAATCCTCTATGTAGAAATTTCCACAATCAAAATTCGACCTTGAGATTATTTACCTTAAAAAATGGCAAGTCTTTAGACCAGCAATTGTTAAATTTCAAGCCTTTGTAAAGTACAAATAACACAGGGGGGGGGGAAAAAGATGTACCGTAAACATAAAGGTCGCCCCCAGCACTCAGAAAAAGTGCGGAACATACTATCTGCTACAAGGTTGCAGAGATATTCACAAAAGTATTTCCGGATTTGGGGGGGGGGGGTCCTTGGAAATATATTTCCTTTTGAAACTGAGCCACGCTTACATATATATGGGTAGATTGTCCTAAAAAGTATACTGGGAATATATCTAGCAATCATTTACATACAAATAACCATGGAAAACCAGAATTTCCGACATTGAAATTTTTTATTTTTAAAAAATGGCGAGTTTATTGACCGGCAATTTTTAAATTTCAAGATTCTCTAAAATATACAGTAACATAAAAAACGATGTATCCTGCATATAAAGCTCTCCCCAGCATCCAGAAAAATGCCGATAAGAATCTGTACAACCCTTGCGCAGATATTTACAAAAATATGTCCGAAAATTGGTCTTTTTGGTGCTCTCGAGAGCACGACTTCGTTTCGAAACTGCACCACACCTACAAATATGAGTGCAATATCCTATAATTACAATTATGCAGAGCAATTGAACCGTAAATGATTTCAAGAAAAGTTATGTGATCAATTTATACTTTTATAGGGAGGGAGGGAAAAAAAAAACGAAACGTATGAGCGGTGTTGCAAGTGATCCAGTTTACAGCGAAAAATTAGTATTGGATTTATATTTCCACCGAAAGGAAGCTAAATTTGTGACGGGCCATCGGGTTATTACCTGCCGGCTAGTAAAACGGTTTATTATCGGCAAAATTACAATTATGATATTCTTGTAAATAGTCCTAGTCATGCCATTTGGCAAAGAAACTTAATTAGTGGTACCTATCTCAATTAAAATAGGATGATCAATTTATAATCCTATGGCAAGAAGAATAAATTTTACAGGCATTGGGGGTCTTCCTGCCGGCTACAGATTCGCTGTATAATTGGTAAAGAGTCATGTTTTTTATTTAAAATATTCACAAAGTAGTACTTTTTTCATATGTTTAAGAAACTGAAACAGCCATTTCTATTTCAGTTGAAATGGTATGATAAATGTATAATTCGAACTTAAAAAAAAAAAACATTTTTACTACCGGCAATCGGACTGTCATCTGCCCGCAACGCCACGGCTAGACGTGGTCATTAAGGAGCGGACTCTGAGCGGAAGGTATGGGGTTTGATTCCCCACAGAACTTTTTTTCCTCCACAGGCTTTCCTATAGCCTAATAAATGGTAAATGTAGGGGAGGTATCCTAAACAAAGGCCTGAACTTCTCCTTCCTTATTGTGAAAACGGGCTTTAAACATTTAAAAAACATGCCGCCAAATAAAACGTATATTATCGGTAAAATCAAGAGCAAAATCTTATTGGTGTAAACTATTACCATTTGTGCAGAGAAACTAAATCATGAACGCCTACTTCTGTATAAAATAGAGTAGTCCAAGTATATTTCGAAAGCTAAAATGCTAAATATATTACCTGTGTTTGGGCTGTATTTGCCGGCGATAAAATTGCTACACCATTGATAAAAATACGAAAAAATTACTTATTGATGTAAAATATTCACAAAGTACTGGTATTAACTAACTGTGCATAAAAACTGCACCACATATGCACATTTCACCAAAATTTGGGTGATCAGTTTATTTTTCAACCGAAACGTATCATCAGTTTCGGGTTGTTAGCTGCCAACATAAATAAAATGGCTCATTATGGGCAATATTATCAAGCACACTTTAATATATTAAAATATTGCCAAAGTACTAATATTGTCACTTGTGCAGAGAAACTGGCCAGTAATGCGTTTTAAGGCAAATATTAGATAAGTTTATATTTCCACCGCAAAAAGGCTACATTTAAGACAACCATCCGGCTCCTAATTGCGGATTAGTAAAATGGTTCATTATCGGTAAAATTAAAGGAAAAACATTGCCAAATTCCTAGAAATAGCACGTATGCAGAGAAACTGAGTGAGTAATGGCAATTTCAGTTAAAATTTGGATAATCAATTTAATATTCCATTGCAAAAAGCTAAATTTTTGACCGGCTGTCAGACTGTAACATGGCGGCAAGTAAAATGGTGCATTATGGATAAAACCAAGAACAAAATCTTATTAGTGTAAAACATTGCTAAGCAATAGTTACCAAATGTGCAAAGAAACAAAATCAATCACACCATGTCAGTACAAAACCGGGTAATCGCACATTTCCCCTACCAAAAAGCTAAATATATAATTGACGTCAAGCTGTCTTTTTCCGGCCACAGAATCGATGTCATTGACAAAAAGATAAGAAAATTTTATTGATTTAAAATGTTCACAAAATAGTGCTATTATTATATGTGCAGAGAAACTAAACCATGAATACGTTTTTCATGAAAACGTGATTGAGCCTTTCAACCTTAAAAATTAGAAAATATGACCGGTTACGGGTTGTTACCTGCCGGCACGTAAAACGGTACATTATCGGTAAATTGACCAACATTTAATTATTGTAAAATATTGCCAATGAACTAATGTTATCCCCTATGCACAGAAGCTGGGCAGTGATGCTTTTTCTGACAAAAATTAGATATTACATGAACAGTTCCGCGGCAAAGAATCTAAATTAACGCCAGGCAATCGGACTAATACGTGCCGCCTAGTAAAACGGTTAATTATCGGCAAAATTACCACATAACTTTGTTGTAAAATATTACCAAATTCCTAATAATGCCATCTGCGTAGAGAAACTGAATCACTGATGGTTATTTGAGTTAATATTTTATGAACAATTTATAATTCCACAGCAAAAAGTATAATTTTACGACCGTTATGTGGACTGTTACCTGCCGGCAACAGAGTCGCTGTATTAAACTTTAACCACATGTTTTTATGTACAATATTTAACAAATTACAAATTTTTCCATATGTGCAAAGAACCTGAAACAGTAATGCCTATTTCAGTTAAAATTGGATGATTAATTCATAATTCCACTGCAAATTTGCTAATTTATAGCCATTCTTTGGATAGTTATACGCCGGCAAATAAAATGGCGCAAACGGTAAAATCAAATGCAAACTCTTATTACTGGTGTAAAATATAGCTAAATTACTAGTATTGCCACGTGTGTGGAGAAACTAAATCGTTTACGCCTCTTTTCGTATAAAACTAGGTAATAAACTAGTATTTTTGTGCTAAATATATTACCGGCGTCCGCGCTGTTAATTACCGGCAACAGAATTGCTTTGTTATATTTTATTGATGTAAAATGTTCTCAAATTATAGTATTACCACTTGTGCACATAAATTGATGTGTATTACTTATTTCAACAAAATGTGGGTGATCAGTTTATATTTACACCGCAAAAAACAAAACATATGGCCGGTTTCAGGTTGTTACCTGTTGGCATGTCAAACGGTGCATTATCGGTAAATTGACGAAATGCTTTTTGTTACTGTAAAATATTGCCAAAGAACTAGCATTCTCACCTGTGCAGAGAAACTGGTCAGTGCTGCTACTTAAAAGCAAACAGTTATATATATATTTCCATAGGATAGATCCTAAATTAATGCCGGGTCACTGGAGTCTTACCTGAAGGTTATTAACAGAGTTCATTACGGTAACATTACGAACAGAGTATTCTTGTAAAATATTGCTAATTTCCCAGTAATGCCATCTGTATAGAGAAACATTTATCAGTGAATATATCAGTTAAAATTTCATGATTAATTTACAATTCCACCGCAAAAAGGACAATTTTATGATCGGATTTCGGGATCTTACCTGCCGGCAACAGGTTATGTGAATGTAAAAGATTATTTGTTTTCTGTTATTCAAGTGGTTTCATTATTTTGGAGTATTAAGATGGGAATTTTATTATTATGAAGTTTAATATGGATGTGAAGATTATTATTTTTATTTTAATCTTTGTATATCATAAAAAGTTCAACCACATATTATGTAATATATTTACAATATACCAGTTTTTCATATGTGCAAAAAAAAAAAACTGACATGGGTGTTTTTTTTTTTATAGTTAAAATAAGATAACTCATTATTGCACCAAAAAGGGGATGGAGTCATCGGGCTATAAACTGCCGATAAGTATAACGGTGTATTATATATAAAATCAAATAAAACTCTTATTAGGGTAAAATCTTGCTAAACTGCTTGTTTTATCAGTCTGCAGAGAAACAAAATCAACTGTGCCTGTTTCAGTATAAAACCGGGTTATTAACTAACATTTCCAAAGCGAAAATGGTAAATCTGTTACCGGAGTTCGCGGTGTAAATTACCGGTGACAAAATTGCTCCGTTAATTTAAAAAAAAAAAAAAAAAAAAAAAAAAAAAAAGGAACAATACTTTACTGATTTAAAATATTCACAAAGTGCTATTTCCACAGAAACTGAAACATACATGCTCTTTTCATAAAAATAAAAAAAAAATGAGTAGCAATTACTTCCACTGCTAAAAACAAAACGTATAGCCGGTTGCGGGTTCCTCCCTACCAGCATTTAAATCGGTACATTTTCGGTCAAATGAGGATTTATTATATTAAAATGTTACCAAAATACTAGTAATGTTATATGCGCAGTAAAACTGTCCAGTGATACGATTTTCAGGCCAAAATTACGTATTTCATGTATATTTCATCCGTAAATAGGCCAAATTTATGACCGGCCATTGGGCTCTTACCTACTGACTAGTAAAAAGTTCTTACAATTAAATTGTGAACATGGCATTCTAGTAAAATATTGTCAACTTCCTAGCAATGCCGTCTGAGCAAAGAAACGTAATTAGAGATACCTATCTCAATTAAAACGCCAATTTACAATTGCACTGCAAAAAGAATACATTTATGACTGGCATTCGTGGTTTTATATGTCGGCTACAAATTAGCTTTACAACGGCAAAAACTTAAACTTTAATTGTAAAAACTTAAACCTTAGTTTACTTTGTAAAGTATTAAGAAAGTACTAGTATATTTAATAGGCGCCAGAAACTGACAAGAGTAACGTCCATTTTAATTAAATTGGATGCTATTTGTAATTCCAGCGCAAAAAAGCTAAATTTTGACGGTCCAACCCTTCTAACAGCGGCCGCATTGTAAAACGTGGATTATCAGTAAAATAAAAAAGAAAGATCATTTGTGTAAATATTGCTAAACTGCAAGTATTGCCATCTATGCAGAGAAATAACTTACTCCTATTTCGGTTAAACAGGTAACCAGGTAATATTTCCGCCGCGAAATGCAACATGTATTATGGGCGATTGTGCCGTTTAATTTGCGGCGAGAGATTGCTGCATTTTCGATAAAAATACGAAACCATTTTTATTGATGTAAAATGTTCCCAAAGTAGTACTATTATCATCTGTGCAAAGAAACTTAATTGTGCATTATCATTTCACTAAGAAGTGGGTGATAATTAATATTTCTATGCAAAAAATGAACTTTGTGCTGGTTTCGAGCTGTAAGTGATGATATTTAATATGAAGCATAATCGGTAATTTTTTTTATTAGTTTATTTAAGGACGCTCTTTAACATCTCAGGTCACCAGCGTCCCATTCTATTCAGGGCGTGAAACGGCCGGCAAATTTTGCTCAGAGGCCTCTTCTTTCAGGCTTGAGGTTCTTTATCGTGCCGTAAATGTACGACAGGGGACCCATGGCTTTACTGCCTTTCCGAAGGAAGCCATACTTACTATTTTTACGCCCGAAAAAATCCATCGATCCTGGCCGGATTCGAACCCACGACCTTGGGTATAATCGGCAAAATGACAAATAATATTTCATTATTGAAAAATATTGCCAAATTATTATTATTATTATTATTGTCACCTGTGCAGAGAAACTGGCCTGAGAGGGTACTTTTACGTAAAAATTTGGTATTACATTTATATTTCCACCGCAAAGGAGCTATGAAAGACCAACGGGGCTCTTATCTGCCAGCTTATAAAATGGTTAATTATCGGAAAAATGACAAACATATTATTCTCGTTACATATTCCTAGCATTGCTCTCTGGAGAAAAATATTGAGTCAGTATTGCCTATTTCAGTTAAAATTGGATGATTAATTTACAATTCCACGTTTAATTTACGATGTAACCTGCAGGCAAGTGAAATGCTGCATTACCGTTAAAATCAAGAACAAAATCTTATTATAATTTAATATAGATAAACTGATGTTATTTCAGCCTGTGCAGAGAAATAAGAGGACTATTTCATAATAAAACCACGAAATTAGCTAATATTTCCGCCCAAAATGCTACATATATTGCTCGTGTTCGTGCTGGTAGTTATCAACAGAAATTCTCCGCTATCGATAAAAATACGAAAGATATTTTATTGATGAAAAATGTTCTCAAAGTGAACAAACGTGCAGAGAAACCGAGTCATAAATGTTAATTTCACCAAAAAGTGGGCGATTAAATTATATTTCCACCGGAAGAGTGTGTGTGTGTGTGTGTGTGTGTGTGTGTGTGAGAGAGAGAGAGAGAGAGAGAGAGAGAGAGAGAGAGAGAGAGAGAGAGAGAGAGAGAGAGAGATCGGTTTTTGGTTGCTACCTATTGACATATTTAACGGTGCATTATCGAAAAAAAAATTAAGAACATTTTCTTATATTAAAATAGTGCCAAAGTACTAGTATTGTAACTTGTGGAAGGAAACTGACCAGTAATGTGATTTTCAGTCAAAAAGTAGGTATTACATCTATATTTCCACCGCAAAGAGGTTAAATTCTTGAAGGACTGTCCGGCTTTTACCTGCCGGCTAGTAAAACGATTTTCAAAATCGGCAAAACTACGAACATGATTTTATCCTTATAAATATTGCCAAATTCCTAATAATGCTGTCTTCGCAGAAAAACTAAATCAGTGCCGCCTGTTTCAGTTAAAATTGTATGATCAATTTTAGTCTTTTCCCACCGCAAAAAGGCTAAATTTATGAACCGGCCATCAGGCTGTCAGCTGCCGGGAAGTAAAACGGTGCATTATTATCGGCAAAATCAAGAACAACATATTTTTATTGTAAAATACTGGTAACTGCTAGTATTGCGACCTGTAAAATGCTCACAAAATACATATTATTACCAGAGTAACTGAACCGTGCATACTTATTTCACCAAAATGTGATACTTTTAAATTCCATCGCAAAATTCGAAACGTCAGATCGGTTTTGGATTGTTACCTAACGCCATGTAAAATGGGCATTATCGGTAAAACGAGGAGCCTCATGTTATTATAGTAAAATATTACACAAATACTATTGCTGTCACTTGTGCAGAGAAACTTCCCAATTATAGAACTTTCTGGTAAAAAAAATAGGTATTACTTGCATTTTTCCACCCCAAAGAACCTAAATTTTGAAGGGAAATGGAGCTTTTACCTGCCAGCTAATAAAACGGTTCGTTATAAGTAAAATTACCAACTTCTTATTCTTGTAAATTCCCAAAATCCTAACAATATTTGCAGAGGAACTACATCAATGATGCCTTTTTCAGTTAAAATTGTATGATCAATTTACCATTCCGCCACAAAAAGGCTAAATTTATAACCGGCAATTGGAGTGTAGCCGCCGGCTACTAATGCCCTGCATTATCGGTAAAATCAAGAGTAAACTATTATTAGTGTAACTATTGCAAAAGTGCTACCATTGCTATCTGTGCAGAAAAACTAAACCAAGGGCGCCTATTTCAAAATAAAACTTAATCAACTAATATTTCATCAAAATGCTAAATACGTCACCAAAGTTCGAGCTGGAAACTGTTGCGACAGAATTTCCCCGTTATAGATACAAATATAAAAATATTTTATTGGTGCAAAGTGTTCAAAAAGTAGTGGCATTTCCACCCCTGCAGAGAAACTGAGCCGTGCATGATTATTTCACCAGATGTTGGGTGAGCATTTAATATTTCTATTGCAAAAAGCAGTACGTATGACCGGTTTCGAGTTGTTACCTGACGGTGTAATATGGAGCATAAACGGTAAAACGAGGAATGTATTATTATAAAATATTGCCAAGTACTCATATTATCATCTATGCAGATAATTCGGCCTGTGTTGTTACTTTTGGGTAAAAATTAGGAATTACATTTAAATATCCAAACTCAGAGATGCTAAATTTATGACAGGCATCGGATTCTTACATGCCGGCTAATAAAACGATTAATTGTCGGTTAAACCATGAACATCATTTTCTAAAATACTGCCAAATTCCTAGTAATGCCATCTGCGAAAAGAATTAGTGATGCTATTGTGTAAAAATTGATGATGAATTCATAAACCCACCGCAAAAACGAAAATTTCTTATTGGCATTGGGGGTCCCAGCACTAATCTCTGAATGATCGGTAAAAACTTAAAACATATTGTTTTATGCAAAATATTCACAAAATTAGTCCATGTGCGCAAGGAAACTGACATATGATGTCTATTGTAGTATAACTGTGATGAACAATTTATAATTCAAAATTTAGGATAGGTCATCGGACTTTCTGCTGCCGCCAAGTAAAACGGTGCATTATGGTATCAAAACCAAAATGTTGTTAGTGTAAAATGTTGCTAACTAGCAGTACTGACACGTATATAAACAAAACTAAATCACGGACGCCTATAACAGAATCAAACCGGGTAATCAACTAATATTTCCATTGCCAAAGAGCTGAACATATTTCCGGGAACAGAATTTCTCACTTATAGATAAAAATACAAATAAAAATACAAAAATATTTTATTAATGAAAAATGTTCACAAACTAGTAGTATTACAACCTGTGTAGAGATGAGTATAACATGCTTATTGCCACCGAAAAAAGAAAGAAGGGGGGAAAACGGGAGAAAATTAGTAAAAAAAAAAAAACAAACAAACAAACAAACAAAAGTATGAACGGTTCCGGCTTGTTACCTTCCGGCGTGTAATATAGAGCATAATCGGTAAAATTGCGAAGAACATATTATTAAAATCTTGGCAAAGTTCTAGTATTGTCACTTTGCAGAGAAACTGGCTAGTGGTGGGATTATTATTAAAAAATTATATATTACATTTATATTTGCACCGGAAAGAGGCTAAATTTATGAGGGCTATCGAGCACTTACCTGCCGCCTAGTAAAACGGTTCGGTAAAATTAAGAACATGATATGATTCTTAACAAAGAGGGCCACAATCCTAATAATGCTACTTCATAAAGAAACTGAATCAGTAAATACTATTTCAGTTGAAATTTAATATCAATTTATAATAACACCGCTAAAAGGGCAGATTTTGACCGGAAGTTCGGTCATGTCAGCCAACCCCATACGCTACATTGTATAAAAACTTTAAACAAAATTATATAAAATATTTACAAATTTAGTTTTTTTCATATATGCAAAGAAACTGAAACACTGATGACTATTTAAATTCAAATTTGATGATCACTTTATAATTCCATCAAAAAGCGTTTAAATTTATTATAGGCCATAAAAGTTTACATTGGCCGAAGTAAAACGCTGCAAAATATCTGTAAATTCAAGAACAAAATCAACTGGCGTAAAATATTGCTAAATTCTCATTGCCGTTTGTGCAGAGAAAATCACGGAGGCCTATTTCAGTATAAAACCATGTTACCAACAAATGTTTCCATCTCCAAAATTATAAATATATTACCGCCATAAATATTAATCTTGCCGGCGACAGAATTCCTTCGTTGTAGATAAAAAACACAAAAAATATTTATTGATAAAAATGTTCACCAACAAATGGAATTACCACCTGTTTTGAAAAAATTGAGCCGTACATGCTTAATTCGCCAAAAAGTGGAAGAAAAAATTATATCTCCACAGGGAAAAAAAAAAAAAAAAAATTAAACGTATGATCGGTTTTATGTTGCCACCTGCTGGCATGAAAACGGTGCATTATCGGTAAAATGACGAACATTTTGCTGTATTAAAATAATGCCAAAGTACTAGTATAGTCATTTTGTGCATAGAAACTGGCAATGGTGTCATTTTCAGGCAAAAATTAAGTATTACATTTATATATGCAAGACAAAGAGCCCAAATTCATTACAGGCAATCGGGTTCTTACCTGCTGTTAGTAAAATGGTTCATTATCGTATGAACATATTATCATTCTTGTAAAATATTGCCAAATTCCTAGTAATGCTATCTACGCAGAGAAACGGAATCAGTGATGTTTCAGTTAATTTGTCATTATTTTATAATTACACCGAAAAAAAAAAATGTGAAATTTGTAACACGTATTCTTAGTTTTGGCACCGAATCCTTGATTTGTCGGTATAAATCAATCACATTTTTATGTAAAACATTCACATAGTGATAGTTTTTTCCACATATGCAAAGAAACTGATACAGGCATGCCAGTTTGGATTATAATTGTATGACCAATTTATAATTCCACCGCAAAAGGATTAAATTTATGGCCGGCCATCGGGTTCTTTCCTCCCAGAAATAATAAAATAAGACAGGCGCGCGCACACACACACACACACACATAGAAAAGAATAAAAAGAAAAAGAAAAGGTGCTCTATCGGTAAAATTAGGAACAATTATCTTTATTAGCGTAAAATATTGCTAAACTTCTACTATTGCTACCTGTGCAGAGAAACTAAATCCCGGACACATATTTTAGATAAAACCGAGTAATCAAATACATTTTTCACAGCAAAAATAATGAATATATTACCGGCGTTTGGGCTGGTAATTGTCGGCGACAGAATTTCTCCGTTATGGATAAAATAGGGAAAATATTTCATTTATGAAAATGTTCATATAGTAGTGGTATTAAACTGTGCAGAGAAACAGAAACATTTGCTTATTTAAGCAAAAAGTGCGTGATTTATATTTCCATTGCAAAAAGCGGAAATTGGATCTGGTTTCGGGTTTCTATCTGCCGTCAGATAAAACGGTGCATTATCTGTAAAATGGCAAACATTTTATTCCATTAAAATATTGCCAAAGTACTAGGGTATCGCTATCTGCACAGAGAAATTTAATCAGTGATATCTATGTCAGTTAAAATTTGATGATCAATTTATTATTTATCCATTAAAACGTTAAATTTATGACCGACATTCAGGATCTTACAAGCTGGTAGCATGATCCCTATATTATTAGTAAAGCCAAAACATTTTTATTTAGCTCACAGGTACTGAAACTTGCGATTTTTGGACTTCATCAGTAGTGACTTTTAGGACAAAGAATTTTAAGATTTCATGTCTCAGTATGGAGTTGTTGGCAATAGTGATTATGGGAGTACCAGAAGATGAAACAGGTATAATTACATTTTCCGGCATTGAGGATATCAAATTTATGGCTCAAAAACATTATTGCTGGACACTTAGCTTGTTGGTAAAAATTAGAATTTAATAAACAATAACAAGCTAAATTTCATATGCAAATTGTTGGAGCTGCTACTCCCTCATTCATAACACCACGAGATCCACCTTTACCAACACATTTTGGGGAAGCTGGTGAATGTGGAATAATAGGAGGACGGCAGTCCTAAAGATGTCTGTGGCTGGTCATGGGCATTGATTTAAAACTCATCAACTCAGCAAGGCATAACAGATGGCTTACCATTTTATTGTTCTATTGACTATCTATAAAAAACCCTTTCATACTTTACACCAACAATGTACAGTAAAAATGAAGCACTGTCTTTTTAAATTATGTTATCTAAAAAGGAAACAAGACGATGGATGTGATGTAAAACATTTAATTATAGAAAAACCCAGGTGTATTATACTTTTATTTTTTATACAATGTTTAATGAATGCATTTAATGCAGAGTCAATGATACACGACATGAAATTATAAATTTTGTAAGAAAAAAAACATTCCAGGCCTAAGTATATCTTGGGAATCAAACTTCAGACCTCCTGCTCATAAATTGTCACTCCCAGTTCCAGCCGGTGGGATATCTGAAAGTTAATGCATGTTTAGTTTCACAAACAGTAAATGGAGGCGACACATTATAAACAATATGATGCACTGAAATTTTGCCTTTGTCTCAAATCTTTAACTGAGGCATGCAATGTTACCCTGTAGCACAGCTCAAAGAAGGTATAAAATGTGAGGGGAGGCTATCAATTTTAAAAGAAGGTGGATGTAGCACTCCAGTTTGAACTTTAATGGAAGAAAACAGTAACATTGCTGTTGTCATTCTGAGAGAGGATTGTCAAATAACATTAACAAGAGATGCACTTGTGATTGTGAGTTCCTAGACTGCCGATGTTTGCATATAGGTTTGATGCAATTTAAGATGCTACAGAAAGCTTCTTTCAAATTTAATCACTGCTGATTAAACTTGGCTATAACATTTCAATCTTGAGAGCATATAACACAACTGTTTGTGGAAATTTCCATCACAATAAATAAATAAATTTAAAAAAAAGGAGAGGGAGAAATCAGGAAGAGAAGGAAGGAAGAAGAGGACGAAGGAGTATAAGATAAAGAAGAAGATGAGGAGGAGGAGGAGGAGGAAGATAATGATTCTGTTGGAAAAATTATAGTCATCTCATTTTTTTATAATCAAGGAATGGTTTACCATCAGTTACACTTCATACATAAGTGTAACTGGACAACACCACAGAGATGTCCTGAAAACTCTATAAGGTCACATTTAAGTGCAACATTCTGGATGCTGACCCATTATATTTTACAATTGCACTTAGCAAATGTTGCTGAATATCTCATAAAAATCAATCTGAAGTGTTATCAATTACCCTCCCTAAAATCCAGATTTAGCTGGAGTGACTTCTTTCCTAGCTGAAGAAACACCTTCATGGGAGGCATAATTAGAAGCAGGCACTTATTACAAAATGGTTTCCAGCATATATTGGAAAACTGGCAGAAATGCTAAGACAGGCACATTGCATCCAACCAGGACAACATTAAGAAATATCATCAAAATGAATAAAGTATATTTTCCATAAACATTTGATAATTTTTTATTTAACAGTCCTTGTAATTTACGAATGCTAAAAAGGCATTACTACAGCATTAAAACATTTAATCCAGCATCTTGATTGCAGCTTTGCATCATCAATTCTATTAATTAATAAATATCTATAATCATAGTTGATATCTCAGAATGTTATTGTAAATAAAGCAACTTCTTATTGAACCATTTATTATAAAAACCCTATAACTGACATTTTTATAATAATAGTTTTTTTTGCAAATTGTTATTCTCTGTCTGCTGACAAATGGTTTAGTGTAAAAATCCCTCATCTGCAACCCATATATTGATGAATTTGGTATTGAATATCTGATTCAGTGTAAAAACTGCTCAAATAATGTATTTATAGGATTTTTACACCAAACTTTGGTATAAGTGGATAATTTATTGCATACAGCCAACAATGCATTAGCATTATATTTGTTTTTGTTTTGTAAGCTAAAGAATGCAAATAAAATGTTAAGTTAAAGACATGGTGATGATGCTGAAATGAATGACATAAATCAACTAAAAAGATGTAGATGAATTAGAAACGATGAATGATATATAATAGAAATGTAATTAAAGAGCATGAGTATGTGGACAATTCTACACTACCCATAGTGGAAAACTTGTACCTAAAGTTGAGATTGGTGCTGATAGCAATTATTATTTAATGTTATCATTATCATCATCATCATTATCATCATCATCATCATCATCCAAAATTGAGTTGTTCTTTTATTTATTTATTTATTCATTCGTTAATTTTTCTTTCATTCATTCTTTCTTTCTTTTTTCTTTTCTTTTCTTTCTTTCTTTTTCTTTCTTTCCCCTTCTTTTTTTCTTTTTTCCTTTCTTTTCCCTTTTTTTTTAACATAAGTTGTGAAATAAAATTTATGCAATTATGATTTTTATTGATTGATTAAACATCATAAGAAATAAGGCTATATAGAACATCATGTTTTCTGGATGCACGAAGAAATGTTATGCATGGATTTCTGAGATGGAAATAATTACAATATTTTCTTTATTCTCGGACATTGAATCAAAAAATGCTCAGGACATTCATCTCTAGAATATTGCCACAGTGCAAAGTGTGAACAGGCATACAACTAATAACAAAAATGGCCATACTTCTGATAAATATTCTTTGTCCTTTCAATATCATGTAAAACTATCAGGTTCCTTATTCGAGGTTTGTAAGGTAGTATTTTATAATATATATATAAAACTTCAGATTGTGTTCGAAGGCTATGTAATCTTAAAAGTTAATACGTTACCTACAGGTTCAAGAGTACAAGCCCCTTCAAAACATGCTATTCTTGCAGAAACTTGTACTGAAGAACACATAGAATCATTTCCCCCAAAATATCTCTCATTACTCCCAAAGAGAAACTCCTTACCTCTCAGCTGACTTAACACTAAAGAAAATGCATCAACTGTTTAAAACTAAAACATCCTGAGGTAAAACCAAACTATTGGTTCCAATAAACAATTTTTAAGAAACAGTTTAATTTGCATTTTGGAAGTCCTCAGGTAGATACTTGTGTTAACTGTGAGTAACTCAACACAAAAATTGAAAGTCCTGCTATAAATGAAGCAACTTAATGTTCGGCTGTGTCTGAAATCATTTTATACGATAGGAAAAGTAAAAAGTTTACCATAAACTTGATGAAATTCTAAGTAAGTACCAATTTGATCATTTTGTGGCTGGGCTCTGTTTTTGATTTCACGAAGTATGTTCAGTTAACAAACATCCCAGATCAAGACATTTTTCACCATGAATATGATTTGAATTACAAATCTTAAGATAATTCTTCAAAGATATATGTTTACCATGAAGATTCGAATAAGGTTACTTCATTTATTCATGAACCTCTGAACACTAAATAAAATGACAGAGCCAAGAAGCTGTTCCTCTTCAGTGTTAATTGCAATGGTTAAAATAAAAACTACACAATAAGATACTGCAATACTTTCTTTGATTGAAAGCAATAGGTTCCATCAATATTATCTAGTCCAAGGCTATTCTTTTCTTTCCTGTGATCAGGCATTTGAGGTAATTATAAGAGCCCTGAAGAGAATTGACCAAAACATTTACCTGCTGACAGAAATCATGGTAAATTCAAAAAAGAAATTTATTGCCCATATGATTCAAAGAGAGGATGTGTTGAATTTCAAAAATTGGTAGCATTCATTTTATTAACTCAGTTGTATATCAGAGATATCAAATGGTGTACATGTAATTAGAAAAATCAAAGTACATTTCAAAATTTCACAATTTGCTGAATTTATACACACTAGAGAGAAAAGAGTAAAGGTGTTATGTTAAGACCAGTGTGGAAAGCTTAGCAGAAAGCTTAGCAGAAAAAAACATTTGTTCAGTCAGCTGACTCTTAGCCTACAGACACCTCCTATATATTGAAGGTTCCCATCAATGCCAAAAAAATCTGTGACCTGCAGAAAATTCTTAGGTATATTCCTGATGAATTCAGATGCTATTATGTAGAAATAGATTCCTTGCCAAAAATAGAATATGTGTGAACAAGTGTGGAGGAATCATAATACTGAAAATATTTCAGTATAAAAACAAATGCAATGTAATTTCAGAACACTATTTACGGTTTCATACAAGATATTTATTCACAATAATTGTTCCATGAAGCATGCTGAGTAAATCTCATATAGGTGAAACCATAAAGAGTGTTCTAAATTTTTAGACTCTTCAGAGATTGTAAATGTAATATATTTTGTAAATTTCTGTGAATTAATCTTGTAATCAATATATTGTAAAGTTCTTAATTAGCCCGTACTTCTAACGTCATAGCCAGTTTATTGTAAAATCCCCATAAGTGCTGATATACTTTCGTCCTATACCCTTATATAACTGAATTCCACAATACAGTTTTAACAAAGTTTCATTTATGGATGCCATTGGTGAAAGAACTGTAATTTACCAAAACATATTTCAAGGTGTACCATCTTTGGTCTATCCTGTCAAATTTTAATCTTTACCTTGTGGGATTTTTACAATAAACAATTCTATTATTAATTGATATCATTGTATGATTCAGTTGAACTACACACTCTTAAAGCTTCACTTACTTTTCATAAATGTGTGGAACCAGTTTCGAGAACATTTATTTCCCATCTTCACCCAGGGTAAAGTTTAACAATCAGATCATTTTTTGAGCTGTAGGAATGTATATTCTGCTATGGTGTTGGTGTGATAAACTTGCAGTTTATGTTTTCATCCCCGGCAATGTCAAAGCATCATTATACTGTCTTGAAATTTGTAGATGTAGATTTTCTCCCAGGTTGCTAATTCCGTAGGTCCTTGTACTGATTTTAATAATTTTGCTTTATTTATTATGTCATGATTTTGTGTCCAAAAATGATATGCTTATGCTGATTTCTCTATTTGCTTGTACTTTATTTCCTGAAATATTCCTTTAACCATGTGCCTTTGTTTCTGTTTGTTTTTCCAATGTAGATTCTTTCACACTACACAGTTTATTTTGTAAATACTGGATTTTTCTTCTTGTGGAATACTGTCATTAACATTATCTATCAGTAAGTTTTTAACATTAAATTTACTGCTAAACGAATGATCAGACCGTTGAACTTTAGCCTGGCTGAAGATGGGAAATAAATGTTCTAGAAACCGGTTCCATACAATTATGAAAAGTAAGTGAAGCTTTAGGAATGTGTAGTTCAACTGAATCATACAATGATATCAATTAATATGATTAGCTTCACTGTGCAAGTTCCAATTTACATTTAAGTAAATTCTATTATTGTGCAATATTGTTTGTCCCTGGAGAGAGATGATATTTACTAAGGCTATTTACAATACTTTCTGCAACATTAAGCCATCATTTAGGATGCCAATGTCAGATTTGATTGTTACAGAATATCCTGAGTAAATACAGCAGCAGTTAGAAAAGCTGTGGTCCTAGATGTCAAAAATGCAACAGATCAGAAGCTACTCCTAAGTTTCATATTGAAGAGGTTCCTGCCATGAAGCCACAATTAGGGCTAAGGCTGCAGGCTGTAGCAAATGCAGTCATAAAAAATGCACAAAGAAGAACTGTATAAGTTAACAGACATCTAATAATATGATTGATTTTCTGCAGCAGCTTCAAATTTCAGCAATGGTGCAGATTAACCCTTACATCAATATTTGCAAAATTATATGAGAAGATAATACATAGAAGATTAACAGGTTTTCTAGAATCAAAAAATATATTTTTACAGCACCAACATGCTTTTTGTATAGATTTTCAACTATATCTGCAATATCTGAATTTATTCACAAAGTAATGACAAACCTTGAGGAAAATAACAAAACTTAGGTATATTCCTAGACTTATCAAAAGCATTGGACATTTGATTGTGTGTCTCATGAACTATTACATTCAAAACTGCAGAACTATGGGATGAGAGGTAAATTACAAGATTTCATCATCTTACATAAAAAATTGCAATTGTATAAGGACTTTCAAGTCAAAATATGGTGTGGTGAGAACAGGAGTTCCACAGGTCCTCTATTATTTATACTTTATGTAAACGACATACTGTATTCACATGATTATACTAAAACAACAGGAAGAAAAGGCTTCAATATCTTTGTTACAATTATCAAATTCCTTACGAATTCCAAAATGATTGCACCAAATTCCAAGGAAACTACTTTGATATATGTTTTCACTTATATTCATGATTTAAATAGGCCTTTTGTAAAAATATATTTCTTAAAAAATTTATCATATCTGTTTGAAGATGTACTTAAAATGTTTATTATGAGTGATACAGTCACATATTGCATATGGTATAGTAATTTGCAGGGGGGACAAGTATTTCTAATTTGAATAGAATACTTGTATTACAGAAAAGTCCAAGATGCATATTTAATTGAACAAACTACCAATCTGTTAAAGAATTTTTTTGAAAACAACTGATATTAACGGTCACATCATTATAGGTCATTTTACTAATAAAATCAAAATACGCATACACATCATTAAATAAAGATCATTATGAATACAACACGAGGGGAATTAACAATTATCATAAGGAGTATATGACAAAAACATTGCACAATATACATCTATATAATATAGGCATTATCATGTACAATAAACTTCCCAGTTTCATTATAACTGCACAAAGTTAATTCTTTTAAGAAATTGTTGAAAATGTATCTCATTGATAAATGTCTGCACAGTTTAGATGAATTATGATCATTGTCACCATTACTTTCTAGATCATATTGTCCACAATATTTATATGATTGCTTATTTATAGCCATACATAAACTAATTCCATTAGATTGAATTGCTTCATCTTATTTATAAAATTTATTGTAAAGGTATCTAACAACTCATAAGGTAGGGGTATTATATTGCTGACTGTGTATTTAAAATACTTTAATGGTCTGATGAATTAACTTTGTATAGTTAGCTACTGACCGTGTTTAATATTTGTATTCACAAGTCTAAGAGCAATAAAGTAGTTGTTGTCATCGTTGCTATATTGTTTCAACTAGGGGCATTTTCTCACTGAATGCAAGGCATTTTACAAGCTTTGAGATTTCAATACCAAAAATTAACAGAAAAATATATGATCACCCACAGCTTCCTTTTAATTTTCAAGTCATGGTTTAGGTATGTGGATGACATTTTTGCAATAATACCAAAGAAATGCTCAATAGATACCCTGAAACATCTTAATTTGCCACATGAATTTATATAATTTACCTTAGAAGAAGAAAAAAATGGGTGGCTACCATTTCTAGATTTAAAAATTATAAGAAATGGAGATTGTTTTAATTTTGGAATTTACAGAAAAGAAACCTAAGAGAAAACTACATAAAAATTAGAGCTATAACTCCATTCCATATATCTATGCAGTATTTCACAGTTTGACACACAGGTTGATGAATATTCTACTCACAGAAGCAGAGTACAAAATAAAATACAAGGAAATAATAAATACAGCTATAATCAATGGTTTCAACAAAGACACAGTGATAAAAATTATCAATAAATCTAAAAGGCAAAAAGAGATGCGGGAAAAAAACACAAAAGAAGAATACAGATTCAAAAGTTTCACCTACTATCCAATTTACCACAACAAGTTCCAGAAAATTTTCAAAGAACATGGGATAATGTTAGCCCCAAAGAACAGATACAACGTCAAGAATTTATTGGGTTGACAGCCAAAGACTCCATACCAACAGAACAGAAATCAGAAATTTACGAAATAAAATGTGCAGATTGTGAGCAGAGCTACATAGGCAAAACAAAGAGAAATTTGGAAGTTCGGCAGATAGAACATTTTAGGAATATTAGGTTTAAGTAGGTGGATAAATCAGCAATAGCAGCTCACTTTTGAAGCAAAAATCACGAATTAAAACCGGAAATTAAATTGCTGAAACATCTTCACAACCCATTGGAGTTATCCCTTTCGGAAAAAATTTTCACATTAAAAAATAGAGAAAACCTAATGAACTTCGAGTTTCCTCCTATGGATGAACTCAGCAATATCTTACTTCAACCAACAGAGGCCACCACAAGAACATCCGGGTGTCTAGCCATCGTTTCGAGTAACGGCGGTTCAGTGAGCAACTGAAGATGGGTGAGATTCTCCGAAAACGCATCTTATTTTAATGTAAGTGGAGTTTAGTGTAAAAAAATAAATACCTAAGTTTAAGATATATTTTTCTTATTTTATTTCTATGGGATATACAGAATTTCTTTTAATCAATTAAAAATTGCGATCCCTAGAGTGATATTTAAATTCCTTTTAACCCCCTAGGTTTTCAGATATACTATGATAAGTTCATAAGATTCCGGCTCACTGATAAGAATTATTACCTTCACAAGATGCTTATATGGTAACATACCTTACCTGTTAAGTAAATAATTGCAGCTGTAACTTCCACTCCGCTGCGTTCAGATATAGTTGCATGAAGAAAGCTAAGTGTAGAAGATGTAGAAGACATGTTCAAAATGGAGTATTATCGAGCTGTTATTAAGTTTTTCATAAAACAAGCACTTGCTCCAAATGAAATTAAACAGCGATTGCACGGTGTATATGGGGAAGCATCCCCTTCATATTCTACCGTAAGAGAATGGGCCAAAAATTTTAAAATGGGTCGAGAAAGCATTGAAGACGAAGGATGTGCAGGTAGGCCTTTGGAGGAGCTCACTTCTGAAAACATCGCTCTTGTGGAAGGAGAAATTATGGAAGACTGGCGGCTCAAAGTTACAGAAATAGAAGCAAAGTTGGGCCTTTCTAAAACAACAGTCTTTTGAATTATTCATGAACATTTAAACATGAATCAGGTCAGTGCAAGATGGGTGCCCAGACTTCTTTCCTCAGTCCAAAAGCAGCAACGAGACATAAGTTGTCAGGCATTTTTGGAGCTCTGCCGTGGTAACGAAAGAAAAGTTCTGCAAATCATTGTTACAGGAGTTGAAACTATGGTCCTCTACAATGATCCCTTGTCCAAACGAGAATCAATAGAGTGGCGTAAACCTAGCGAGGCACCGACTCTAAATACCAAGGTCACTCAGTCAACTAGGAAGATCATGGTTACAATCTTTTGGGACTGTGAGGGAATGCTCTTCATTGACTTCAAGGAGAGGAACACCACAGTAAATGGGGAGTACCATGCTGGCGTACTGCATGGACTACGTGCTTCCATCAAAGAGAAAAAGCGAGGAAAATTGAGTGGTCATGTGCCCCTTCTTGTTGCAAAGGAAGCTGTGAAAAAATGTGGTTTCAAGGATATCGACCATCCACCCTACAGCTCAGATCAACCTCCCAGTGACTATTTCCTCTTCTCAAAACTCGAGAACGATCTTCGAGAAAGGAAATTTAAGTGTAACGAAGAAGTGATAGGATTTTGTTTATGCCCATTTTGCAGACCAGACTTCTATTTGGGGGGGGGGGGATGAAATGTTAATTCAAAGATGTGAAAAGTGTATGCCAATAATGGGCAACTATATAGAAAAGTGAAATATGGTTTTTGTCTTTATTATATCTAAAAGCTGGTTAGGGTGGAATTTTATGTACCTACCCTCGTACCCCCACTCCTAAAGGCGGGATTGCCCTGATTTTCAGAAACTATTTTTATAGATTTATTTTAATGAAATACACGATTGCGTTGAGAAAAGGCAAAGATTGAAGCAGAGCGATTTTTTCTTTTGAAAAGGTTAAACCCCACCCCCTATGGTATCTTTTGCTGGTTAATGAACTCGAATCGTTTTTATGTGCCAGGTTCTGTGCAACCGCTACAGCGTTAACTCACTCTCTGTCTCTGTCTCTCTCTCTCTCTCTCTCTCTCTCTCTCTCTCTGTCTCTCTCTCTCTCACACACACACACATACAAATGGTGTTTCTTTTTCTTTTCTTTTTTTCTTTCTTTTTTTTTTCTTCTTCTTTTTTTTTTTTTTTTTTTTTTTCATTGTCATATTTTCGGTGCCTAGTAGATAGGATGAATGAACATTTGAAGAAATTTTTCAAAAAATATTTTCATAGGTACAACCAAATAGTTGCGTTCTTTCAGGATTCGTTATTAAAAAAAAATAATCAACTCATTAGATAAGTACTTTTGTACAGTTATCTCAATTTCATAGGAAAAAAGTTCAGTTATGTAAGGTTTTGTAAAATATTAAATTTGTCATTTTCTTTCTAAAAATATCTGTTCCATGGACATTACGGTTCTGAAGTTCATCATTGTTAATTTCCCGTTATTTCGTCTCCACTGATAATTTGTATGATACGGTTTGGTAGCAAACACATGTTTGTAATCATAATTATTACGAGATGCGACAATTTGCAATTGGTAGCAATTTCCTGAAAGAGCTATAACATCAATCATTCACCACAAACATGCACATTTTTTTCACGTCACATAAAAAAAATAAAATTTACTTTTAAATTAAATGGAACGAAAGAAAGCAACTTTTCAATTATTTTGCTATTTGTATAAAATATAAGTAACATGTACGCACCTGTAAAGACCTACATACTCAGGTTTGGCCCCAAGAACGCAGGATGAACATCAGTGTTGCACCGCTCTCTCACTCTGAACAATTAACATTTGCTCTGCTAACTGGAAATTCACCTAGGATTGGACTCCCGACTGAGGACTTTTTTTTTTTTAAATTGTGTTTAACGCCCGTTTTTACTACTGTGGCACCACAGGCGGTGAACACTGGTGATACATGAAATGAAATTATAAATTGGGAAAGGATTTTTTTTAAGGAAGGAAACGTTCCAGGCCTGAGTTTAGGGTACCTCCCCGGCATTTGCCAGTTATGATGACTGAGGAAAACCGCAATAAAAAATCTGTCTGGAAGGACGGTCCTGGCGGAATTCGAACCCCAGACCTCCCGCTTATGAGTCCGGCTGAGAACTGAAGCTACGCACACTTAAGAGCATCGATGTGGCGACTTTTGATTTTCAGCACTATCTCTAGGCTTGCAATTGACCCACAAAATTGCTAGTACAGCATTCATCAGAACTTTGCGTCAGGTTAACTAACAACTGGAACGTAACGCGTCAGAGTTTAACATAAGTTAGGGTCACATTTTTGTCTAAATTTATTCAAAATATAAAAAACAGCTAAGTCATCTAGCCAGCACAGATTTTTTAAATGATAAATGATTTCAATATATTATGTGGATATATACACTATCATCACTTATAAAATAGTTTCTTGCATTTAGTAACCATGTACATTTTCATTTCACTATGCGAGCAACGAAACAACTAGCACGGTCAATAGATATAAATCAATGAGAATATTATTATTTCCATATGTTTGAAGAAACCTTCTACATCAGCAGAACCATGCATTATATACTTTGTTTAGTACTTATACTCTATTCATAGATATGAGAGCATTTTGGGGGTAAACAGTAATATAATTTTCGTTTTGCAAATAATACTTTGAATTAGCACAATATTGATTATTGTAATTGTTTTAACATGAAGTTTAATTCCGTTTAAATGTGTCGTGCCCCAATGCTGGCGAAGATACCTGTAAAGATTTGAGCCGACAAAGGCCCAGCTGCGGCTAAGGACGAAGAGATGGTAAGCCGACAGTTGCGGGGATTGGTTGGTCACTTCAGTATTAAAATACAGCGCCTAGTTCTTTCAAGCAAAGATATTTATTTACAGAAGTGTAGAATGATGAATACAGAATAATTAAGAGGCAATTGAGATATTCTGTAAGAAAGTTCCCAAAGGAGGATTTGAATAAGATGCTGGTAGTACCAAATAATGATGAATAAGGGTATGCTCCGTACCACAGATTACTACAGATATACAACTCAATATTCACAACCGGTGACCGCATCGAGCCCCAATTTTTGTACGTATCGTCCGGCGATGCGCGAATTTATTTGTAGTTTCCTTTCTTTCTAGGAGAAAATAAATAATTAATAAGCTTTCACCGAACTTCAGATACCAGCGACAGAACCGCTGACAGCCTGAAGAGTCAGACACAAGACGTAAAAATCTGGCTAGCATGTTCTGAATTGCTGTTATAGATCGAATTTCTGCGTTCTTGTATTTCACTCTTCAAGCTGTCGGCGATTCTGTAACTGATAGTCTAACTTGAGTGAAAGCTTAACAATGACTTAGAAAGAGAAAGGGATCTACAAGTAAAACAAATTATATAAATAGTGAGATAGTCCTGTCGTACCCACAGACATTATTTCTTATGCTGCCCATCTATTATATGAAGTTGCATCAGAAATTTCATTTTTAAAATCTGACAGTAACTCATTTTCTTAACCCAATTCTAAGCAAGTAGGAAATTAGGAAGAATATATTAAGTAAAATATAACATTTTTTGTACACGGCCTGCACATAACTTAAAATGTAAGTAAATAAACCCTCAAAGACAATGTACTACTATGTACAACAAATAACAATACATATAATTTTATTACAAGCACATATACTATTATACCCTTATAAATGTTATAATGAAGGTTATAGTGTACAAAAAGAGCGTTTACATTGTACAGACCTAATATTCTTGACTATAGTTTTAAAGGAGACGCATTTTAAACAATTCTTTGTTGTCTCCCCTGGTGTTGCACCCTACCAGTGCGAACTTCTGTTTTAAATATATAATGGTACATTTTTTTTCCTTTGCCCACTTTGTAATGAACATGAAACACACATGAAGACATGCGTCAGTGATTCCTAGGCATCCCAACAAACACCGTAATATCAACGCACATTTCTTTTTTTCTGAACTACATATAACTTTCAAAGAGATTCCATAAAATAAAATTAATCGGTATTCTTTCTATTTGCCAACTCTAAAGCACATTTTAATAAAAGGTATGTTTCTGTTAGGCGAAATAGGTTTGAACACCGTTTAAATTTGCAACTGTAGCGCCCTCACCGTAAATTAGAGACATCTGTTGAGGTTGTCAAATAACTGAAACCATTTTCATTCAAGATTTCTGGCGTTCACACGAGGTTCCTAAATCACTTATCCAGTTCAAATAGTCTGCTCTGTACCAAGAGACACGCGTGATAATCTGTCACTATACTAGTGATTGTGCAAGCCCAGATAGTAATGCCAGGGTGTTTTACGTTCTGCCTATAGATAAGAGGGGTCGATGGAGACACGTCATAATTAATAGCGTCTGGTTCTTGATAGACGGTGGTAAATTACTTCATTATCATCGAATCTTAGTTGCTTAAGAATTATCCAATTTTTATAAGAAAACAAATACTTTTGAGTGACTCTTATTCTTACTTTTCCCCATCTGAGATAAATATTGGGCTTCCCCCTCCCAATATTTCATAGAAGTCGGTGCCTTTTTATGGCACATGTGTGTTTGGTACTTTTTGGAGGAATTGACTTCAAGGCTACTATTTTTGGAGGACAATACAGTGCAACGGCCAAGTTGAGGAGAAAGTCCAGGTGCTGGACCATTCACCTTACAGCCCTGACCTTGCACCGTACGACCTGCAATAGTTTTTCTGTTATGACTGGAAAAACTTGAAAACGAGTTTAGGACTATGCCCAAGTAATTAATTCACCTCTGCTTACAACACCCCAGTCGCAGTAACGAAATGTCTTTGATAAAAGCCTGCAATGAATGTGGCGAGATGGATAGTAAAGTTAAGCTATTCAACACAACTCATGACTTGGATTTAGGTAAAGCACTAACGTAACTTGCGATTGTCCCCAGTAATTCGACATTAAACATTTAACAAGATAAAAAAAACAGACAACATTCTTGAAAAGGTGATCTTGAATTCTCGGTTAATTGAGAATATGGAAAGGGTTAACTAATTAATACCCCGTTTTTTATTTTAGGCATTGACATGGATATGAACCTATGACCGGTAGTTACGCGTATTATGAGGTAAAGGTGCGGTTGAATTTTCCAGAAACGAATTTCGATAATCACATCAACAAAATACTTAGCAAGTGTTTAATTTAGTAACAAGTAATTCCGCATGTGTTCAGTTGTATAGAAACATAAAAGTATTTCAACTTTTGAGATAAACATAGTTAAAGTTCATTTGCTGAAAGCTAGGAAATACCCACTACGCCTTCTTTTTGCACTTAACTCATATTTGAGTTACATTTTGTAGGAGCAAATTTTTAAGGAGAGGCTTCATAAAGGAAATGACAGTTACACATTTACTTTTCTCTGACGTTCTATTTGGCTCTTAACTTCATTACTTTATTCACACGGTTTTCTACAGTGTCAGCAAAGAGTGTTCTCTATCAGTCTACTGGAATGCTGACGCAGCAAATGCCACAACAAAACCGTCACGCCAACTCCTGCAAGGGAAGGATGAGTCAATGACGATGATATATGAAAACATTTGTTGTAACCATAGGCATCGACTCCTAGGAGCCAAGCCAGAGCATCCTGCCCCTCACCTCCCTTTCAGTATATATATAAACTTTAATTTGGGCGACATTGAATAATACTGCCAACAGTAATTTCTTTACTTTCATCTCACAGTTTTATGTGCTCAAATGGACCCACAAAGAAAGTACCTCCCAATGATATTTTAAGTAACTGGTGTTTCGGTTCAATGTTCTCTTTGTAGAATTGTAAATGTTGCTTCACATCTGTTAGATAAAAAAACTGAGCAATTCATCACAAGTGGAAGTAAGTAAGATCTCTCTCTCTCTCTCTCTCTCTCTCTCTCTCTCTCTCTCTCTCTCTCTCTTTTCAGACCAAATTCATTCTGACAGGCTGAAATTGCATCACAATATGACGGTCCTTTAGAATCGAAGGTGAGCGAGAATTCCAAGGATAAATTTTCCTCAATTGTGCCGTTTCTGAAAAGTAAGTTGTATGAAATTGTCCGGGAGTTAACGAAATTTGTAGACTTAAATATGTACATTTTGAGCTTTTTATTTCTTAAAATGTTTTAAGACTTGAATGTTTCAAGTTTATAGATTTTTAAATAAAAAATCTAATATAAGAGTTAAATATATATTATATCAGTTTACTTTATATCATTTGTCTGTTTAATAATATATTAATTGATATAATTTAACTTTTAGTTGCATCGGAGTGAACATTTACAATCTTTGTATTTTTGTTGATGTCGCTGCTATGGATCTTCACAAATCTCTCAGAGTAATGTGCCCCCCCCCCCGCCCCAAGTCGGCTCCTATGGATGAAAGCTGTAAATACTGTAATTTCTCTATAATGCCACCTTGCTCTAAGTCCAATTGCATAAATTTAATAAATTTGTAATAGGTATATGCATGTGACAGCAATAAATTGCAGTTCTAGAAACAATTATATTCCACATTGCTTTTTCAATTCAAATTAAGTATTTTGAATGTCATGTTAAATACAATTGCAGAAAATCAGTATAATTTATTAAAAAAAATTCAATATAGTTGCCAAAGAAAACGATAGGAACAGGGCGCTTTGGAGGTTAGCGCACCCAAATTAGTCAAAGGCATGTACTTTCATTTCTTGCCAAGGAAAATAATAATAATAATAATAATAATAATAATAATAATAATAATAATAATAATAATATTTTCTTCGGTGTTTATTCGAGTTGGTAGTATTGGGATAGTTTACTTTTCAATAGAATGTTAGCTGCAATCTAATGTTTAAGCAGATTATTTTTAAAAGCCAGACGTACATTAAAATAAAACATAATTCGTACGTTAAAATCTCTCTCTCTCCCTCTCTCTCTCTTTCTCTCTCTCTCTCTCTGCACTAAACAACATCTTGTAACTGTCAGTTCCCAGGAATGATGAAGCAGCAGACACCGTAAAATAATCTGGCTATGCGTACTGGTTTTCAAAATGACATCCTTCCTGTAGTCAGTTTTCGTAGAAAAAAAGAAAACTACGTCATGTCCATTATTTGTGTGGTGATCAAAGCCTGAAAAACATTCTAAATGGAGCCCCCACAGGAAATACCAAGCCGTCAAACATTCATACCTCATAACAAGCTGTATTTCGGGCAGCAATAACTATTTTTATTTTTGTTAATAATAATAATAATAATAATAATAATAATAATAATATTATTATTATTATTATTATTATTATTTAATGTGTTGCAATATCTTTCGTCAAAAGTCGCAGATCAATGTTCTATGACATAACATAAGAACAAATTTATTTAACAAAAGCAAATACAATAAAATAGCTGCAGCATGCATAACAAAAAATTAAAAAATAACAACTGAAATAAAAAATAAAAGTAGGTACCATCTGTAAGAAAATCAAATCCCATAAAATAAATTATATGCAGTTTATATCCTCATTCAATTCATTATTACTGTACTGAATTTTGGGGCCGTACGGGGATTAGGCTGGTTGCAGTCCGCTCGCGGGAAGAGGAGTCGTGGATTAATTGCGTTTCTTTGAGTTCTGGGTTGGATGCCCCTTGTGTCGGGATCAGGAACCTTTACCTCAGGGAACTTCTGGAATTTTGTGACTCGTCTGAGTCAGAGGGAAAGGAAGGAAATGTATAAAGCTACACGGAAACACTGGAGTTCTTATCCTACGTCATTTATTTACACTTAACAGAATACTGGATTGCCGCGTAAGCTTGGAAATGTGTCGAACTGACTGACTATTGTTCTCCTACCGACTTCGCTCACTTTGATTTTGATTGTCTATTCTTTTGCCCGCTTATTTAAATTGACTGTTACAGTTCCGTTCTCCGACCATCCAACCTTTAGCTCTTAGCCTCGAATCCCGGACCGCTAACCTTTTACTGCTCTAAAGTTTCCTATTCCGTGTGTCTCGTTCTCTGTCTCACTGCTCTCTAAGTCTCTCTGCTGTCGAAGTCCTGCTCTCTCTCTCTCTCTCTCTCTCTCTCTCTCTCTCTAAGTCTTACTGCTGTCGAAGTCCTGCTGCTCTCTCCCAGTCCTCCTGTTCTCTGTGTCCCTTACATTATATATCATATGTAAAGTTTATTGTTTATTAGGAACCTCCCATCGTGAAAATTAAATCCGCGAAATTTATGGAGCTCAGTTCGATTCTCTCTACGTTATTGGTCCTTCCTTAATATCGATAATTATGCAGGCTCGCTCCGATTCGTTCAATTTGTAAGATTTCTATTGGTTGTGTGGGACCAATTTCTGGAAATACCTCTCACGTTTTAATAGTTCTAAGAACGGACATTCCTGCCATAAATGTTGTTAAATTTTTATAATCTGACATATCCTTTCACTTTCCTGTCCTTTCAAATTTGCTCACAATGAAATCTCGGCCATAAATAAGGAGTATCTTTTTGTTTTGCAAAGTCATGACAAAATCTGTCGACGTTTGAATGTTATTGTCATGAGGGATTATAAACTTGAGCTGTCATATGAGATTGACATTTGTTCCTTCTTCGAAAGAAATCCACCCGTAAAATCATTAGTGCCTTTACCCTTAGTTATTGAAAGAATATGTTTCTCTGCTTTTGTCTGCGTCTCGGTAAATGATTTTCTTTAAACCCCTTGAAAAGAGAATTACCTCTTTTCAGGACATAACCCTTTTCCCCAGGTCAAAACTTTTAACATTTCCAAGCTTAACGACCCGAACCGTTTTCCATTCACATAAATACACAATGGACCTTTATTACTGTTTAAAACAGGTGCCGTCTAATGACTACAAACTACATACATGTATCAGATCATATTTATGCTAATTATTACTAGCCTCGATTATAACCATATTAGTTTAATCAAAGACGGCCTTTAATTCCGGCTACAATTTTACCAACAAGTACATTTTAGCGTATTCCGAAGGAATTCAGTTGTACCCATAAACGAGTTTTTAAAAGTGATTCTTGAAATCTCCATCGATCCGAAAATGACAATGAAATGAATAGTTAGCGCTCTAGCATTTACAATTTTTATTTCTTCTCAACGCAACTCATCATATAAGTTATATCCATAAATTAACAAACTACGTCGCGTTCGTTAATCTGCTAAATTGACCCATTGGAGCGAAAACGTTTTAAAAAATTATCGCTCAAGTGCTCACAATTTTTGTTTTATCTCAGCAAAACTCGGTTTATTTCATTTAGATGAATTAATAAAAATAATATCTGAAAATCAGGGCAATCAGACCATAAGGGGGGGGCGGTTAAAGTGAAACTTCAAAATAGTTATAGCGGTCGCAATTTACAATGATTATTATGTTTTTAAAGAAACTCCGTATATGTCATTGAAAAATTACAAAAATAGTTTCTTAAAATCAGTGAAATTACATTATTAGGAATGGGACTTTACCTGAAAACCAACATTTAAAAATCGCTCTAGCGGCAGCAATATTTGCTTTTTCACAACAAAATTCATCATTTACCATTTAAATATAATTACTTACCAGTCACAATATAAGCGAGATATTTACATCTTATGGCTGCTATTGAAGTACTTTGAGGAATATTCATGGTTCTATATGTGACCAAAGACAATGACATACGAGTAGTATATATCCCGTTTCCGGTGATTAAATTAATTGAACCGATTAAATTGATTATGCTAATGATATCAAAAAGTGGGGGTGGGCGTTGTGGTGGGGAGCGATGTTGGGAAGTGATGGTGGGGATGATGCTGGGTGGGGGATGGGGGCTGATGGGTGAGGAGGGGGTAGGGGACTGATATAAAAATCTCCATTTAAATGGTTGATCAAGCCTTCAATTTAAATCACCGAAAAGGGGGTGTATGACATCAATTAACATATACATTTAATGTACCGCGGGGGTGTTCACAAATACGCAAAATGATATCGTAATTTAGACACCTTCCGCCACTGGGTTTCCAGTTCCCCACTGACACGCTCGCACCTGCCCCACCACACCTGCGTGTTTAACAATAGCTTTTGTTCGCATCCCGCGCGAGAGTTCCGCCAGTCGCTGTTCCTCGCTCTTAAAATGTATTATTTTCTTTTCATGGCGATTTTCTGTACTGGACCAGAAAAGTCAGAAACTATATGTGGTAGTTTCTCTCTTATAAAAACGAATATTGTTATTATAGAAAGAAATGTTCTTTTCTTATAGAGACACCTGTATATCACTGAAGAAGCAATGTTTTCTTTTCTTATAAATTCATTTGTATATTTCTGTTAACAAATCTCTGGACATCGCTTGTCCTATCACGTATGGCTTTAAAAGAATTCTAGTCCAGAAAAGTCATTGTTACTAGAGAGAGAAGAAAGGTTCTTCCTTATAAACACCTGTACATATTCCATTTAGCGAAAACGCCATCCCCATGCATTTCTAAAAGTGGGCAGCTATTTCTAAACGAGTATTGTCACTGTAGAAGAGAGGCTTCTTTCCTGTAAATTCGTTTGTATATTTCTTTTAACAAACCTCCGGACATCGCTTGTCCGAAACCAGAGAAACATGGGTCTGCATCTTTGTTGCAAAGAACGACCGATGTGAATATTTCGATAGCTATGGTATAGAACCTCTTTCGGGGAAAATTATAAATTTTTTAAATCGATGTTGTGGTACAAGATGGACTCACAACACTAGAAGGTTGCAAGGCAATGTCAGCACCACTTGTGGCCATTACGTCGTTGCTTACCTATCTCACCGCTTCCAAGGCCTGCGCAAGGAGAAATTCTTTTCAAAATTCAGCATAAGTGATTTTAATCACAATGATGACGTCATTAAAAGGACCTACAGTCTTGGTAGATGCTCACAAACTACACATCAGAGATGCATATCGTTAAAGGTTAGTATTGATACAAATTGTGTATGCATATACCACTCTGATACATTTATGTTCCTAATTCCTGTATTTTTTTTTTTTGAAGGCGCATTTGGTGCTACACGATCCACTCTACCAGTTGCTCCGAGAGAGGCGAACAGGTAAGTCGCATTCATTATGTGTGGTTAATTGGCGAATGAAAATAGTGTGCAACATTAAGAGGCGTTTTGTTTTTACAGTGACATGGAGAGGCCTGGACCGCTATCGGATGTTTTCTTCTTGAACATCAAGCAGTCCAAGTTTGCAGCCGTTCGGTTTTCACCTAAGTCTCCACACAAGATCGTGGTGACCGTTGGTGGACGACGCAGCGCGGTGGTTTTGGGTTCATGTATCAATACTAAGCTTTAACGATATGCATATCTGATGTGTAGTTTGTGAGCATCTACCAAGACTGTAGGTCATTTTAATGACGTCATTATTGTGATTAAAATCACTTATTCTGAATTTTGAAAAGAATTTCTCCTTGCGCAGGCCTTGGAAGCGGTCAGATAGGTAAGCAACGACGTAATGGCCACAAGTGGTGCTGACATCGCCTTGCAACCTTATAGTGTTGTGAGTCCATCTTGTACCACAACTTCGATTTTAAACTTCTAATATTTCCCCCGAAAGAGGTTCTATACCATAGCCATCGAAATATTCACCCCGGTCGTTGTTTGCAACAAAGATGCAGACCCAATATTTCCCTGGTTTCGTGCTTGGATTAGTGTTAATGACAACTGCTATGGGAAGCTGTCTATTATGCAAATTTATCGACGACAATTGGTCGCAAGCGTACACGCCTAAATGTGGGGTACATTTAGACAGAAGCTGGTGTATTTGGAGCGTATCCATGATACCAAAATGGTCCTGTTAGCATCAATTTCTATAGTGCGATGTACTTCTGCCATCACCAACAGATTGATAGGTTCTGGAGTTTGATCTTTAAACCTATACTTATAGACACAGTGCCGTGTTGTTGCCCTGAAATGTAAGACTCGTTAGCGCTCATATCGGCTGTTAGATCAAATACCATAATGGTATAGCCGTGAGAATATTGATGTCTGGAAATTGAATGCCCTTCGTCCTTAAAGTGTAACCCGAGGCCATCTTGAATAGTTTGAAAACATTGGAGAAAGTGACCGGCATCAAAATCGGGCTGTAGGGGTTGTGAGGGAAAACGCTGGCCGTTCACATACAGTTGAAAAGAATTAATTTTAAAGTGTTGTAAATTGAATGGGTTTTTGTTAATGTTACTGTTGTATGCCTGGTCGGCAACCATTGCCCCACGCTTCGGGGTATTTGCCCTATGAAAACGTCATTGAAAGTCTTGTTACTAACCCCCCTTGGAATGTTGAGAGCGTGAAATCCTACATCATTGAGATGGTACTTTGCATTACTCTTTGGAAACACCGCCTGATGTGCAAGCTTGATGGTCGGGACGGGCTCACAGCTTTCAAAATCAATCTAGCAGACGGAATCTCTGTGTAGGCTTTAAAGTCCTTTGTATCCGAAAAGAGATGAAAGTTGGGTGAAGAGGGTGAGAGTTTGATGGTAACGCTCACATTGTTCAAGAGCAGATTTTCCTGATTAAAGAGTGCATTGGAAAGATTACTCATCAGCTGCACAACTTTACTTCCTTTGATATAATCGTTACGCCACTTAATTCCATCATTTGCTACATACGCGTACATCATTCCACACTTTCCTTTTTCCAGAGCGAGGACTGTGCTCTACTGTTCATGACATTTTCCGAATAATTGAGCCACGTTTCAATGTAAGTTCTATAGGGGTAGCCTGGCTGAGGCATGGAAACTGCGACATTGTTGAGTGATACTTCCAATTGCTGAAATAATGAATTTAGGGAATTGTTTACAAAGGTAACCTGCTTGTCCTCTTTTAAGTCGTTTCCAACGTCATCCACTATTCGCACGAACAGCTCAAGTACTACATAAGTCATGTCGAGGTAATCGTCTGCATTGCCAGAGTAATGAAATGTGATGGGGGCGTTTTTCATAAGTGTATTTTGAGGGTTTAGAGAAATGTAACGGTACTCCTCCACGTTCATTTGAACGGGCAAGTCTTTAAAGAAGTCTAGTTCTGAACTCATGTGCACCAACGATTCGTCAGCCTTTATGAAAATACGTCTACCACCTGACGTCTTCGGCGTTTAGTCTTAAACTGATTATATATTTCACCCTTCGGGCGCTTTAATAGCCCAGTGCCTCTCATAGAGTCTATCTTTACATCAGCTTACCTTTTCAAGTTAGTTCCTGCCTCCTTCAGCCTAGTCTTTAACGATTCTTTTGGCGGTATCCCCGAACTTGCAGCATCTGCAAGCACATTGGCCCCCATTTTCAATGCCTCTTTACCGATAGCTTTCACACCGCTCTTAAAAACGGTAGCACGGTTCTGAAAAGACCACCGAGAGCAGAGAACAAGTCTACCCTTTTGATAACGCTTGCCTCTGTACAAGTGAAAATCTCCATTGTATAATGCTTCTCCAGCCTGGTTTAAGTAATATCTGGTGACTGTATACAGCTCCATTATGTCTGTTTCGCACGAAACGTTAAAACTATAGTAGAGGAAAGCCCGTCTACAAATTGCAAGAAATCACCGTAACCGATCCTTAAATCTATATTCGCGATTTTAAAGTCCTGTTGCATCAAAGGTACCCACACAAGTGGAACGAAGGACTTTTCAATAGTCATGCAGCTGTTGTCACGTTTTTCATACTCTACAGAGACGCTTTCATTGACTTGCTCAAATGTGTTGCCCACCACTTGTGGTACTATCAGATTACAGTAAATGAACATTTCGTAAGGGAAACCCATGTACCGATCCACTGGGTGTTTGCCAATTTCACGTTCAACCACGTTGGTGTATAGTTCGAAACCCATCATCTTGGCCAAAGATGGTGACAAAATCAATACATGTATGAGGTTCTTTCGCGCAGGTTTAGGAGGATTGTCAGGTTCTTCTTGCGTTTCTGGTGTAGGAGGAGTGCCTGGTTTACGAGTATTTGGTGGTTTAGGATTGACAGGTCTTGGAGGAATTCTAGTAGGAGTAATAGTTCTAGCTCTGTTTTTTAACGTTTGGTTCGTGCCTTCAGGGGGTTTAATTTCTGTTTTCGATACACTTCTCCTAGAGGACTCAGCATTTTCTACATATCCTACATATTTGCTGGTGGGAATATGACTGGTCTTTGCGACTTTGATGTTAATGCTGGCAGTATTTTGTTCTCGTTATAAATGAAAAAGTTTTCGACTTGCAAATTTTCGCGTATAACAGAGTTGCCAGCGTGTACCAAATCCTTAGAATTGTGTCCGATACCATGTGGCAATTGTAAGTTAAATTTTGAATGTGTCACTGGCGCTATCATATTATACATTGTTCCAATGATTTGATTATCGTAATTTGTTACGTTATAGAATTTCACAGTGTACCTAACCTTTTGCAGTGCGACTTCCCATTCTCCTTGCAGTACTATTCTCTCGGGTAAGATGTTTAAAATCTGGAAGTTGTATTGTCAGAGGCATTATTGTCATAGAGGCATTACTCACGAGCATGAGGGAAAACGGTTTTGTTATGATCATATCGAGTTGATAGTTGAAGCCAGAACCCACGAGTTAAACTTGACTGGATAACCTCTCCACTTAACCAAAAACTGTTCATTTCGACCGCGACCTTTAGTGTCGAGTATTTGGTCTATTTTGAATGATTCTCGAAGAGCTACCTTTTGTATTTCCTCGGAGTAAAAGATGCCGTCTATGGCCTCCCCACCCAATTCCTTCAAATTATACACAACGGGGGAACCGTATACCACCTCGTCAATCTGTAAAATTTCATCCGTCTAGTTTTGCTCGTACCCCTTGGCAAATTTCATTTTCTCCTTAGATATACGCACATGGCCTCCCGCATTAAATTTAACTTTACGTGCTTTGTCTGCATTCCGATCATAAAGATTTTCGTAAACCTGCAAAATGTTGGCTTCATTGACATCCTTTGGAGCCATCTTTATGGACCTATGAAAGGAAGTATTGTAGGACTTTAAAAGCGCAGGAAGAACGTCCACGTATCTATAAGTGTTTTTATGTGTGAAATATTTCCACATTTTCGTCTTTAAGGTTCTATTGAAACGTTCTACAACACTGGCTTTGACATTATTTTTTGTAGTGTAATATTTTACTACACCATGTTTAGTTAAAAATGTTTTAAAAGTTTTGTTGGTGAACTCCGTTCCTTTATCTGTTTGCAATATCTTGGGAGTGCGATGAAAGAATATCGGTCTAAACGCTTCTGTAATTTCGCCCCCTACTTTTGATTTTAATAGTATAGCCCAAGCATATTTCGAGAAAACATCAATCACCGTAAGATGTAAACGTATGGTTTATTGTGTGCCTTTACGTTACTCATAACGTTTAGATCAGCTTCCCAAATGTCGTCCATGTAGGTCACGTGATAATTTCTGGTGGGGAATCGTTTTCTTATCGGCCTATGAAATGTATAACTATCCTGTGTTTGAAGAAAGGCCTCGATCTTAGATTTAGGTATACCGGTGGCCTTGCAAATTTTGTCTGCTGTATCAAAACCAGCTTAGTGTTCAGGATTGAAATAGATTTTCTTCAGCGCGTTCATAGTTGCTCCCACACTTGCCTGCGAAGGTTATAAGACCTTTTTACTGGAAATCGGCTTTTATCTACTTTCGTCTTTGCTGGCTTCTCTTCCTCCTTTACCTCGATGTCATTGGATTCAAGGTATGGTTCCCTCACTTGTGACATAAGATCGAAATAGTTCCCCAACTTATATTTTATCAACTGCCATTTTTCAGGGGGTGCCAAATGTGTACGCTGTAATTTATTCATTTCTCTCATGAGTTGGTTAAGTGATTTGTCTACAAGGTGAAGCTTTTCGGCAGCTTTTGGCTGAGAAGCTAGTATAATTTGCTTACCGTACTTCATTTAACTCAAATTTGACACGAGCGCAATACCGAGTGAAGTGAATATCGGGAGTAGAAAAGCAGGTAAAAAAACGCCTCTCTGTACAAGAATCTTTCTCTCGTTTGTTAATTAATTTTCTCCAGCTAGCTTTATGCTTCTTTAAGCGCTTCAAGCACTTTATAGGTAAACTGACATGACCTCTGCACACGTTGAGTACACACTTGGTAATGGCTTTTATTAGCTCTGGGTTAGCACTTTTCAACAGTTTTTGTCACAAAAGGGGCTTAGCCTTGGCTAAAACTGTCAAATATGCGTATTGCCTTGGAATCAGTGGGCTGCTCAGTAAGGCAATGCTCATCCTGCCTGTGTCTGTGATAAAATGACTGAAGTGTGATCGTTGCTCGTTTATTTAAACTCTCTGGGAAGCACTCAAATAAAACTTTCATAAAAGTGGTCAACAATTGGGTATAAAATAAGAAGGCGTTTCCCCTGGTAGGACACTGGTTCGATACCTGTATTGATTTGGCGTGTACTGAGTACAATACAACACCAGATAACCGTGAGGGTTTTCAGTAGCCTTTTCAAACGCCTTTAAAAGAGACCTAGAGTTCTTTGGCTCGATCTGTTGACAAAGCCTATCAATTTGTTTTTTGTCTCTATTGTTTTTAAACAAGACAATACAGTTTGCATTTAGAGATATAGTTGGAAATTTCTTGTGGAAACACGTTTTGTAATATGAAAATAATCTCAAAGCGTTTGTGATGTGAATCTCTAGTGAAAAAATTTGACACGTTTTCCCCGTCGGCTTCGTACATTAAATCATCTATAATATCTAAATCTCCCTCGTTAACAGTCTCCAAATCTGGTATACCTGCATGGGCTGCGAAGAACGGGCTTGGTTTAGGAGAATATTCTGACGGATGACACCACAACAATTTTCTCATGGGTTTGTCAAACATTCTGTCTGCATTACTAATTAAATTTTTCACAAATGTAGACTTACCGCACCGCGAAGGACCTGCAATTAGCATGGTGCATGGGAAATTAAATTTAAAGTATTGGTTATTGTGGGCAACTGATGTGCTCTCATTTAGACACGCCTTCTTTTATACCCGTACGGGTGGGAATCAAATTTTTCACTCTGTACACGTTTGTTGACCACCATCCTATAGGTTTTCACTGAAGACTCAGTTACCACAGTTCCTAGAAATTTCCTAGAAATCTGTGTGCCTTCAAGTACTACCGACATTGAATTATCCCTCAGTACGGTGATCCTGATAACGTCGGAGTTTACATTTTCCAAATTCCCCGAGTTGAGAGTGATGCCTTTAATTTTACAGACAGAGTGCGTCTTATCCCCACACCTAACCTCTATGGTGTAACTTTTTGGGCCTGTAGATGCAAATCTACAAATATATGCGCCATCTCCGCACTTTTCTATTTCATCAGTCATACACCCTAAAAATGGGCCCTTTGGAGGCATCCTTTCCCCCGGTCTGTACGTGGCTATAACAGAATCTGTGTCGAAATAACACGCGCTCACCCAATCTCCTAAGATAGGAATAGAGCTCGATTCTTTCATGGGCAGTTGTATATGCAGCTATGACTGTGTTAGTGGTGCAATTCAATTTAGGGTTCTGATCGCAATGTTTCCGTACCACGTACATCACCTCTTCTGTAGCGACCAGGTAAGACTGTACCTCTACTCCTGGGTCGTTATGTAGGTCTATGAGCCTCGAATAATCTTTCACAAGCTCACACGTGGACAAGTTATCTCTTTGGCCATATTTTCCCCAAAAGGAGTTTAACATCAGTTTAGCCAACTCGCGCCTGCCAGGATTGGTTTCAATAGCGTCTTTGTACAGTCTACGCCTTCATTTTCCAAAAATCGTGCGATATACTGATTTCTCATGGCAGGAGTGTCGCAGTCTTTGGGCCAACCCGGGGCTTCGGTTTTAATTTTCAGAGACTGATTCACATAGTTCCGAAGAAGACCCTTTTCTCCAGTGGAGGGGTTATAGCGTACCATGTCATACTCCTATATTTGATACACATGAATCACCCTATAACCTTCCTCTAATGCGACTTTAATCTCGTCCACTACCCAGGTGCCTGTCCTACATCTTTCGTCCTCTGTATGCGTGCACTCTGTCTGATTCTCCATCTCTGCACATGTGCGACATAGCGGAAACATAAGTTTACCGTTAATGCGCGATGGCAGGACGGGGTGGTACAGTCTTTCAGGGGGAAGAGTTTTACACTTTACAATGCCACCCTCAAAATCTTGCAAATTTGGTAAATTATCCACATGAATCTTTAGGTTTCCAACAGGGTAAGCCTTGGTCTTATTTACGAACGGGTACAAACTGCACACATCGTAGTAAAACATTTTCATATATCCAGAGGCCTCGCAGTAGGTTTTCGTACAATTTGTACGTCCACCAAAGAAGGCATCTCGTGGGATGAGAGGCTCGGGGTAGGGAAAACTTTTGACAAATTCTGCCAAAACCCCATCGGCCTTAATCAAGCCATTAAACTAACACTCCCACATCTCGGTGACGTTGTAGCCAACATCTATCATCATCTTCGTGACCTTCACGGTATCCTCATATCTGGAACCCATGGTCTCGTTACCCGTGTTGTATAACCTTGAATTCCTATTCGGGTAACAACGTATGCAACCGTGGTAGAATCATCCATGAAAGAAATATATACATTTCCCTTCTTCTTTGTACCCGTCCACTTTATGCCCTAAAACTTTAATTTCCCGGCACCGATAAGCCTTCTGTATGATGATTGATTGCTGCTGTTCCAACCAAGACAACCAGATACACGCTACCCGCGATTGCTTATCAGCTAAGCGGTATCCTCCTCCTGGAATAAGTGGAATTTTATTTCTTGGCATGAACCGTTTCCTGTAAACATTCATGCATGCCTGAGCTATGGTGACGCATTCTCTAAACGGGTCAATACCGTTCTCGTCAACAAATTGTCTCCTAAATTTGGAAACACCCTGACTCAGGAGATAAACGTCAGTTTTACTGTAAGCCACCATTTCTTTGTTCATGTCAAAGACATACTTTGAGGACACCTTTTCATTATGCCACTGTTCGAAAGTCTTGCGCACATCAACACTCATGCCCTCTGGGCAGTAATATTTTTGCTCAGGTACAGGACCAACATACTTTTCGTTTTCCTTGGTGTTGAACAGGTAAGGAAAATAACCTTTACACTCAGGGAGTTGAAATGTCTTTGATAAGCGAGACAGTGGCATAGGAATGAAATTCAAAGAGTCTAGAAAAGTCACACTCTTATACTTCATTCTGCAAATTTTACTTCCATTCATAATGAGCTCGAGGTCCCAATTTAGGCTGCCCACCATGTGCTTTAACAGGAACTGCCCATCATACGACCTCAAGTTGTGTGCTATGACGACAATGTCTCGGGAATCGAACCCGGGCTGTGTGATGTGGTCAAACATTTCTTTCACAGGCTCCTTGTCAAATACCCATTCTTTAACACCACACTGTGTACAATAGGATATCTTATGAGACTTGTCTACACACAGGTCGCAGGTTTTATACATTATACATAGATTAGGAATATGTTCAAACACACCTGCGCAATGAAGAGTGTTCAGAGTACACTCGAAATCTAAGAACATGAACACAAAATTCTTTCGCAAATTTGCTGAATTGTACGGCTGAATGTGGCACTGGTGGTTAGCATTCACATGGATCTTACAAGTACCACAATAAATTTCACCGCACTGGTGAGGAGTATTCCTAAGCCTCATATTCACAAGTTTGTTACACAACGGGCATACTTTTTCTACGTCACACACTCACATGGTTTTAGGGTAATATTTCCCCTTAATCAAATGATTATTAAAACATGTCTGCCCATTGAAATCGCGATGACATGAGTCGCATTTCACATACCTATCAAATGAAGTTGGACACCTCTGTCGACACTTGACACAGTTTAGGTCACACCGGTGAGTTTCTTATTTATGAAGTGAAGGAAAATTACAATGTCGGCAATACCACTTACACTTGAATGCACCATGTAGGTTTACAATTGCGTTAAAATGGCTGTCGTGGAAGATAACATCGATATGTTTATTGGTATTAATTTCCGACTTGTAGAGGACATTCTTACCATTATGGTCCCAACAGCAGTGATGGAATACTCCTTTAGTACCATCTCAAAGAGTTTCACGTCGTCAAGTGCAAACGGGCCATCGGTTTTGCCTATTTGTTCACACAATTCTACAGCCTTTAGTTTTTGCAGATGATCATAACGCTAAATAGAACCATAATGAGCATCCCCGTCAATTTTGGCTTTGCACACTGCGATGGCTATAGGTAGACAAAGATTGTCTTTGTTTTTAATTTCTATAATTCCTCTGTCTTTACTACAGTCATCGCAGCGTTTGTAGCATGAACCTGACATTTCATTTGTCCAAATACACGTAATTTTGATCGTCCCCTCCCAAACAAAATTCTTTGTTACTTTGCATTATTTTCTCCATTGATTTCAATATGGCTTCAGGATTCACCTGATCAAACCTACGAACACTCATGTTAAATGGCCTAGCAGGATTTTTGGTATCATGAATGGTTATTCCTATGAACCCTGGCGAATTTTTTAGTAGATTGTCATCAACAAAAGATAAATAATCATGAAACACTTTGGAAACCCATTGGTTAGGATCTGTATCTTTAGGCATCGTACTCACCATAATTTCAGTTTCAGCATACCCAGAATAAAATTTTTAGCTGCCCTCTGGCTATGGTTTATAATATCGAAAGTTGGTTGCAAGGTTGCACTTACCTTGGCTCAATGCTGCCAGCAGCAGAAGATGGTTCACCAATAGAAGTTTCACAATTTCCGGTAGAAGATGCACCTCCATCGGACGAGGAGTTTCCGGTGGAGGCCTGATTGGCAGCAGGATGATCAGCAGAAGATGGTTCTCCAATAGAAGTTTCACCATTTCCGGTAGATGATGCACCCCCACCGGATGAAGAGTCGTCAACTAGTCTCCGCTCACCACGTGCTCTCTTGAGAGTGAGTTTGCTCCCATAGCGTGCTCTCTTGAGAGCAATGCTGGTAGAAGGATGATCACGGGCAGAAGACGTATCACCTTTGTTGACGAACTGGTCCAACATTGACGTAAACCTTCAACTAGACTCCACTCACCACGTGCTCTCTTGAGAGTAATACTGGTAGGAGGAGGATCACCGGAGTTTCCAGTAGGAGCATTATTTCTAGAAGTCTCCGTGCCAATAGAAGGCCGGTCACCTGTGCTGGTGGAAGTGTGAACACAGCCACCCACATTGCAAATAGAAGATTTGCCTCTGCTGTTGACGACCTTGCTAAGCTTGTTGATGGTAGACATGATTGCCACGAGATATAACTACCTTCCAATAGGAACTGGATTTCTACTGCACATGCGTAACCCTTCAACCAATCACCGTACAAAAAGGTTTTGGCGTGGGAAGGCACTCATTTTGCTAAGAAAGAGAGAGAAAATACAGGTGACGGTTTTTCGCCACATAAAATGGATTCAAAAGATATACAAAAAAAGCAATACCTTTTATGTTTTTAGTTACAAAGGGGGTAGTACTACTAAGCATAGTTAAGAAAAGAACCGGGCCAGCACTGAAAATTCTTTTAAAAGCATATGTGACCGGAGGTTTATTCAAAGAAATATACAAATGAATTTATAAGAAACCTTGATTCTTTATAGTGACAATACTCACTTTTAGAAATGCAGGCGGAGGGATTTTCAAAAGAACACCTTTTATGTTTTTAGTTACAAAGGGGGAGTACTACTTAGCATAGTTAAGAAAAGAACTGACCAGCACTGAAAATTCTTTTAAAAGCATATGTGACCGGAGGTTTGTTCAAAGAAATATAGCTGCTTACTTTTAGAAATTCAGGTGTCAGGGTTTTCGCTACGTAAGGAATATATGCAGGTGTCTCTATAAGAAATAATCTCTTTCTTCTCTTATAACAATAACTTTTCTGGACCAGAATTCTTTTAAAGCCATACGTGAAAGGACAAGCGATGTCCAGAGGTTTGTTAAAAGAAATATACAAATGAATTTATAAGAAAAGAAAACATCGCTTCTTCTTCAGTGATATAAGGTGTTTCTATAAGAAAAGAACATTTCTTTCTATAGTAACAATATTCATTTAGAAGAGAGAAACTACCACATATAGTTTTTGACCTTTCTGGTCCCCAGTACAGAAAATCGCCATGAAAAGAAAATAATACATATTAAGAGCGAGGTCCCAGCGACTGGCGGCACTCTCGCGTGGGATGCTCACAAAAGCTATTGTTAAACACGCAGGTGTGGTGGGGCAGGTGCGAGCGTGTCAGTGGGGAACTGGAAACCCAGTGGCGGAAGGGTTCTGTCTGAATTACGATATCATTTTGCGTATTTGTGAACACCCCCGCGGTACATTAAATGTATATGTTAATTGATGTCATACACCCCCTTTTCGGTGATTTAAATTGAATGCTTGATCAACCATTTAAACTGAGATTTTTATAACACCCCCTCAACCCCTCCCCATCCATCAGCCCCCATCCCCCACCCAGCATCATCCACACCCAGTATCATCCCCACCCAGCATCACCCCCACCATCACTTCCCACCATCGCTCCCCACCACAACGCTCACCACCACTTTTTGATATCATTAGCATAATCAATTTAATCGGTTCAATTAATTTAATCACCGGAAACGGGATATATACTACTCATACGCTATATTTTAAGGTACTGTATGATTTATTTTAGTCGCATTACGTTTTAGCTCATATGAGCAGGTATATCGAGTTGGGTTAATCATGCTGATCCTGCTCTAATAGGTATTCCTTGGTAATCCTTCAAGGATAGTGGAATCGAGTATTACTCAGCTACTGGCAACGCGGCTGTCACCTGTTGACTGGTAAAACAGTGCATTATCATCATGTTCAAGAACAAAATCGTATTAGTGTAAAGTATTGCTAAACTGGTAATATTGTCACCAGGGTACAAACTAAATCATGGATGCCAATTTCCGTGCAAAACCGTGTAATCAATTATCATTCACCGCAAAAATTCTGAATATATTACTATGGTTCAGGATCATAATTGCCGGCGACATTTTCTCGTTGTCCATTACAGTACGAAAAATATTTTATCAATGAAAAATGTTCAAAGTAGTGGCATTACCATCTGTGCAAATAAATTCAACCGAAATACTTATTTCCCCCAAAAATGGGTAATCAATTTATATTTCCAACGCAAAAAGCGAAACATATTACCAGTTTTCGGTTCCTAACTGCCGGCATGTAATACGGTGAATTTTCGGTATAATGACCAACATCTTATTATATAAAATTTTGTCAAAGTAGTACTTGGGCGGAGAAAATGACCAGTGATGAGCTTTTCAGGTAAAATTTAGATTATACATGTTTATTTCCACCGCAAAGAGGTTAGATTTATTACGGACCATCTGGCTGTTGTCTGCAGGCCTGTAAAACGATCCATTATCGATAAAATTACAAGTATGATATTCTTGTAAAATATTGCAATTTTCCTTGTAATTTGAACTGCATCAAGTGAACCAGTCTTGCCCATTGCAGTTTAAGTGGAGATCGATTTATAGGTCTACTGCAAAAAGACTAAATGTATGACCTGCATTCTGAGTCTTCACTGCCGGAAACAGTTAATCTGTATTTGAGTATAATTTTGAGAATTTTTATGTAAAATATTCACAAAGCATTACTGTTTTCATATGTGCAAAGAAACAAAGAGAGATGCCTCTTTCAGTTAAAATTGGAGAATGGAGAATGAATTTCACAGTAAAAAGGCTAACTTCATGACCGGTCACCGGGCTGTAACCTGTCGGCAAGTTAAATGGTGCATGCATTACTGGTAAAATCAAGATAATATAAGATGTGTAGAGAAACTAATCACTGACGCCTATTACAATATAAAGTTGGTTAATTAACTAATATTTTCAACGCCCAAATACAAAATATATAATCGGCGTTCGTGCCGATTATTACCGAGCCAAACATTCTCCATTATCGATAAAAAAATACTTCAATAAAATGTTCGCAAATAAGTGGTATTACCATCTATGCAGACCAAATCAAACGTCCTTGCTTATTTTACCCCCCCCCCCAAAAAGGCTTAACAATTTATATTTCAACCACAAAATACAAAACTTTGACTGGTTTTGGGTTGCCAACTGCTTGCACGTGGAGCGGTGCATTATCAGTGAAATGACGGAACTATGTTTTATGATATTAAAATATTGTCACAAAGTACTACTATTCTCACTGTGCAGGGAAACCGGCCAGTGTTGCGATTTTCAGGCAACTATTTGGTAAAACCGTTTATTTTGGGTAGAATTACGATATTATTCTTCTAACATATATCGAAAATCTTAATAATACATCTGCGTAGAGAAACAATTAGTTAAAATTTTATGATCAAATTTTAATTTGACTGCTAAGAGACTTAATTTATTACTGGCACTGAAGATTTTATAAGCCAGACTCATAATCTATATATTACTAGTACAAACGTGAACATTTTTAATATAAAATATGCAGAGAGCACTAGCTTTTTCATATGTGTACAGATACTGAAACAGTAGTGCCTACTTGAGTTAAAATTGCATAATATCTTTATAATTTTATAGTAAAACCCCTGAATTTATGACCGGTCATCGGCCTGTCACCTTCCGACAAATAAAACGGTGCATTATCGGCAATATCAAGTACAAGATCTTAGTAGTGTAAAAATTGCTAAGCTGCTTGTATTGCCATCTGTGCAGAGAAACTAAATAACTTAAATAATGGTTCATGGTTAAATAACCTACGCCGATTTCGGTATAAAAATGGTTATCACGTAATATTTCCATTGCCAAAATACTAAATGTAACACTGGATTTCGGCATGTTATTTGCCGGTGACAGAATTGCTACGTTATAGTTAAAAATACGAATAAATGTCTTAAAGATGTAAAATGTTTACAAAGTGGTGGTATTACCACCTGTGCAACTGTGTAACTGTAAATGCTAATTTAACCAAATGTGGGCGAGTAATTTATATTTCCTACGCAAAAAGCAATATGCGTGATGGTTTTCGCCGGCACGTAAAACGGTACATTATCTGTAAAATAACGAACGTTTTATTCTTGTAAAATATTGCCAAAGACCTAACATTATTGCCTATGCAAAGGAACTGGCCAATGATGCTACCATCAGGAAAAATCACGCGTGTATGTGTCACACACACACACATATACACACAGCAGAGGTTAAATTTATGACGGGCCTTTGTCGGCTAGTAAAATGTTTCGTTAACGTGAACTTTAAGAGCATAATATTATTCCTGTAAATAATTGTCATATTCCTATTGAAGTCGTGTGTGCAGCGGAACTGAATAAGTGATGCCATTTCAGTTAATATGGTGATCAATATATAATTACACAGAATTGCAAAATTTGTGATCAGCATTCGGGTATTAACTATCGAAAACAAGTCGCTGTATAACTAGCAAAAACTTGAACCACTCTTTTTATCTTTGTCTGTCCTATATCTATACTTTTATGCTCTTCCATTATGATTATTATTTAATTGTGGCTCACCTTGTGACTGCTAATATTACGTTACCTACTATACCAGCCCCTTGATACACTTACTCGTTAACAATTTATATTTAATTGTAACTCAGATGTCCTCTAAGCTTACATCTGCATTTTTCACTTGAAATCTCTTAGACTCCCGTTAATTTTGTGCAAATGCTAACTGCTGTTATGCAGCTTGTTAACACTTTCTTTACTATTTTACACTCATTCAGTATTTATCTGCGTAACTGTGACAGCTGAGTAACATATTAATAGTTAAATATGAGTTAACTACTCAGAGGGTATCACACCCGCGTAGGTTACATATCTGCGTTCGTGAAACTGGAAGGTTACACGACCGTCTTTTTAACTTTGCTATGTATTCAAGAAAAATTGATGGATTAAATGGCGGGGTACCCAAGCCTACTGGATGGGTGATTTGGTTCGGCAAGTCAGATTGCTGGCTTGGTACATGTTTGTATACTTTTTTCTCCCTTTCTGGGTTCCCTCTTGATTCATTCTATTTCACAATATTATTTCCTCACTATTACTATATAATTTGCACCCGAAGGCCTTTTTAACACTTTTATTAACTGTTGATTTCTGCTGATGCCACTTTGATAATTTGACCCGGGATATATTGAAACTGTACAATTTCTATTATCTCTTATGACATCATTCTATTTTGCACACTATTCAAACTACCGTTAACAAAAGGAACTCATTTATTATGTTACCGTCATTCTCTGTATGCTTCACTTTTAATTTGTCTTACTTCTTGTACGTCTGATACCTGATATAGGTGCAATTAGTAGAGTTGCTGGGTAGATCACATCTCACAAATCTGACTAAATATGTCATGTCTAATTAATAGGTAGATTTGTCAGCTGCATAATTGTTTGTTTTAGGTACAATGAATGTGTAATTACCATAGATCAGCTATCAAGTTCCCTGGATATATGATATAGTTGGTTCATTACGTAATTAGATTCATAGGATAAGTAGCATCGTTCATAGTTCATTCATGAACATAAAGCTATTATGTAAGATGGATGCCTAAGTAACTTTTCTGCATGGGTGGATGTATGGTTGATTGGTGCTATTGGATTAATAACACTGATAAATATTTTCATTAAATAAATAAAAGTGACCTATCTCACCTATTTTGTATGCACTGATCGCGAATAAGGCATTTGAAAAGCTTTGAACATGTGTAATATTTTTTTCACACACTTACTTTCCATTGTCAGCGAATAGTATAAGAATAGAAGAAGGCCAGTCCACATCGAACCAAGTGTCTATTGCACAATTATGTACTATTCCCAATCTCTTAAGATACAATGCAATGTGAAGCAAGTTTATATATTTGTAAATAAGAAAATGGGTGATTTATTGTTTTATTACCTCAACAGCTACAGAATGGAATCACAATTTATTTCAGGCAAAAACAGAGAATGTGAAAGTAAACTATAGTTATATGAGATAAGCAAACATTCTGGTCATCTTGTGTATCAGTTTACTTTGAAGAAGTGTCTGCTATTCTGCTAGTTATTCTGCAGTTGTGAGAAATGGAACGTAAACATATTTTGTGCAAAATTTCTCCAAATAGTTTCTGTTAAATTTGTAGTTAACTTAACCTTGAGATCACAATGTTGGTCAATTACATACTATGTAAAAATGGCTATTACTTTTCTGTGGCTGTTAAGTGGGCCAACAGGACAAAAATTGGACGTCACATTATGTCATAACTGTTACATGAAGTTGACAGAATGGTTGAAGGGGAAAAACACCCACATGTAATTTGCTGTTCCAATGCCTTGGCAAGAACCTAGGTGATTTAAAAGATTTGTTATTTCTTCATTACCAAGAGAGGGATTTTCAAAGAAAACTAAAGATAAATTTGTATATCCTGATGTTCTTTAAGAAATAAGAATCATGCCACATTCTCCCCATCTTCTCATTCTTATTCCTTTAACTATTAGGGAATCCATCATTCTTGAGTCATCACAATCTTTAAACCGTCCAATTTGTGCTCATTCTTCCACTTCTATTGATTCCACCCTCATTTCTGGAAAATATAATACACCATATCTAATAGTGCTTAGCTTCTGAGGGGTTTAGTAATTCCAAGCAACAGGCAGAGCTATTACATTCCACATTACAACAATGGAACTTAATTAACTAAGACATTAAGATTTCGGTATTTGAAAACGAAATAAAGAACAAGCTAGTTATTTTGCAGTGGAGAATGCTATCAGTGATTGCAGAATTGTAAATGAGTTGATGACCAAATTAGATATTGAATACAATCAAGAATGGAGATGGGTTATCATCAAAAATCAGCTAAAAACAGCATTATTGCAAAATGGAAACATAATACCTTCCATTCCAGTGGCTCATTCAGTTGGTATGAACTTATGAAAACATGTCACTTTATTGAATACAATGAACATTGCTGGGTAATTTGTGGGATTTACAAGTAATAATTTTATTGGTTTAATTACAAGAAGGATATACCAAGTTCTGTTGTTTCTTATGTTTGTTGCACAGTAGGATAATAGCACATATTCTGTGGTCAAGGACTGACCTTCCGGAATACATTCCATTCCTGGGGAGGATAATGTTAGATGTGAAATGCTAGTACAACCAGAAAAAGTACTATTTTCCCCACTGCACATTAAACTTGAGCTCATGAAAAAATTTCTGACTTCCCTAGATAAAAGCTGTTTCATTGACAAGTGATGCTAAATTAAAAGAGGGCATATTTATGAGTCCACAAATTAGGAATACTTTTGAGGAACAACTTACACCTAATGAATTAGCAGCATGGAAATCTTAAGCATCTTTGTAAATGGGGTTTTATGGAATCACAGTGAAAAATTGGCTTTCTAGGGGAATAATTGTTTCGTTACTCATAATTCCGAGGGTGAGGGTCTTATTTCTGGAGTAGAATGATTTTGGCATGTTCATACTTTTTACCAATTAGATGCCAAACTTTTAAGATAATGAACAATGCCCTTAAACATTTAAAACATATCAGCAACCATATTCTGGCAAGATGAAGGACCTTGAATGAGTTACCTGGACAGTATTGGGTGCTGCAAACCAGATGAACAGTAGGCACACTAAAATGTGTTATGTATTGAAGACTGTAATGGCACAAAACATAAGAGTATCAGACAATTTGCCCTTAATCATTACTTATTTATCTTTCTCTATAAGAGAGTTAGCAACCATATCTGCATTTCTTTGGCTATAAATATGATAACTTGTTGCATGGACTACACTTTGTGACTAATGAAGAACTTGGCATTACTGAAACACATTTATTTTTCACCTATTCTGGCAATTTCCTTATCTTATTATTTTTTGTCTTTTGTTTCAGATTTCTTTACATTTGATATGGTGTTATATATAGCTGCATGAGTAGCCTCAAACCCACTTCTGTTCATTTTTCAGTACTGGCAAATCTATTTCATTTCCATCAACTGCAGCTTTAATGGAAGGAGTATAATTCACTTGTCTACATGGGAAAATACTTTGAGAGGATTATGTGCTAAGGGTTTATGTATCTATTGCTTCATCTTCAAAGTAACTTCTTTTTTAAACATTTTATTCCTCATACACATTAATATTAATATGTTTTATGTTTCTCCTATTCTTTTTGGTTCAGTTCTTTGCCAATGCATATAAGTTAATTTGTTCAGCTAAAATATATGGATTCCATATTAAGTATTCTCTATTGTATCTGATTATCATCAATTTACTTCTTATAAAGTTTTGCAAAATGTATATAGCATGCAGTAAAATGTAAACTACAAATCTTTCTCTTCCCCCTCTTGGGGAGAATGATCTTGTGCCTATCTCCTCCCCCCCTATTTTTCCCCACTGACTATTTGTACACAATTTCGAGTAATTTTACTATACATTTTGCACCACACTGTATAACACGGCTATCAATATTTGTAGTTACAGTTGAATTCAGCACTGCCCAATCCCATTTATGATATTCACTAAGCTGTGCCTAATGTTATAACAAAAGTTAAACTTTCAATGATGCAAAAAAAGCATTGTATCCTTACAGTGCCCTTTTTATGCTATTTACTCATACTATTTTTATCTATTAGGAAGATGCATCAGAAAGTAAAGGCAATTAATGTAATGTAAGCTAACATACATATCACTCCTCAAAATAATTTTTTTTTCTTTTCTGATTCATCTTCGCATCTTCCTTCAACCTAAGTGTTTACACAATCATTATATTCCGTAACATTTTGGAAAGTTTTGCTGATGAATGGAAATACAGCAAAAATTTTTTATCATTTGCTTAAATGCAGCATTATGGGGTACCCATGAGTGAAATTTACAAGTTTGTCAACTTTGATGATCATTACTTTGTATTTTTGTCTTAGGCTGCTATATAAATTTTAATAAACATGGTCAAATTTCCATGTTGATACATCCATTACTTTTTTAAAAAACATATTTCTTTTTTCTACTATCTGCTTATGTACTCAATGTTTCACAAGATGCAGAATTTGTGCTTATGAACCAAATAAAACCATTAATCTTATATGTGATATTAAAAAATACTGCTAGTATTGCCACCTGTGCAGAGAAACTAAACCACGGACGAGTATGTCAGTACGACACCGCGTAAATATGCAATATATTCACCGCCAAAATTATAAATATATTGCCATTGTTTGTGCTGGTGTTTGCGTGCGAAAAAAGTTCTTTGTTATCCAAAAAAATACGAAAAATGTTCATGAAAAAGTTAAAGTAGTGGTATTACCACTTGTGCAGAAAAAATGAACCGTACATGGTTATTTCACCAAATAATTTACTTTTCCACCGCAAAAACTCAAAGGTATGACCGTTTCGGTTTGTTACCTGTCGGCATATAAAACGGTGCATTATCGCACTTCATTTTACTGTTGTAAAATTTTTGCAAAGTACTAGTATTGTCATTATGTTCAGAGAAACTGGCCAGGGAAGCTACTTTTGGGCAAAAAGTATGTATTACGTTTATATTTCCATTGCAAAGAAGCTAAATTTGAGAAATGCTATTTGTTTCTTACCTGCCGGCTAGTAAAGCGGTTATTGTCCATTTAATTACGAAAATGGTATTTTTGTACAATATTGCTCATTCCTAGTAATGCCATTTGCGAAGGGAAACCGAATCAGTCATGGTTATTTCGGTTAAAATTTTATAATCAACTTATAATTTCACCGCGAAAAGGATAAATTTATGGCCGACTTTTCGGGGGGTTACGTACCAATTACGGAATCCCTATATTATCCGTGAGAGAGAGGGGAAAAAAAAAAATATTTTAAAATATTCACAAAGATCTGGTTTTTTACTGTGTGCGAAGAAACTGATACACTGAAGCTTATTTCAGTTAAAATTGGATTATCAATTTAAAATTTCACCCCCAAAAATGGCAGTTTTATGACCGTTCATCAGATGTCGCCTGCCGGCTAGTATAACGGTTCACCAACAGTAAAATCAAGAACAAAATCTTGAAAGTATAAACTATTGCTAAACTATTAGTATTGCCACCTGTGCATAGAAACAAAATTACAGATGCCTATTTCAGTAAAAACCGAATAATTAAATAATATTTCCACCGCCAAACGTTATATACCATAGGGCTGGTATTTTCCGGCGACAAAAATTTCTCTGTAATCGATCAACTTACAAATATTGTAATGCTGAAAAATGTTCACAAAGTAGTTGTATTACCACTTAGAGAACCTAATAATATATGTTTATTTCATCAAAACTGCCCTCATCAATTTAAATTTCTTCCGCAACAACCGAAAAGTATGATCGGTTTCGACTTTTTACCTGCATGTAAAACCGTGCATTATTGGTAAAATGACGAACACAGTTTTATTGTTGTAGCAACACTAGTATTGTCATCTGTGTAGAGGAACTGGACAGGTATGCTAGTTTTAGGAAAAAATGTTAGGTATTGTATTTATATTTTACATTGCAGAGAGGCCAAATTTATGATAGCCCATCGGGCTCTTACCTGCCAGCTGTTAAACGGTTATTGTTGGTAAAATTAGGAACATGTCATTAATTGTTTTGTAAATATTGAAAAATTCCTAGTAATGTCATCTGCAGAGAGAAACTTATAATGTTTTGCCCATTTCCTTAAAATTAAATTATCAATTTATAATGCCAACGGAAAAAAGCTAAATTAATGACCGGTCATCGGGCTCTCACCTACCAGCAAATAAAACGTGCAATATCAGTAAAATGAAGAACAAATTCTTATTAGTGGAAAATATAGCTAAATTCAAGTACCCTGAGAGATAATTTAATCATGAACGCCAATTTCAGCATAAAACTGCGTAATCAAAGTAATATTTTCAACGCCGAAATTCTAAATATATTACTGTTGTGCGGGATGGTATTTGTCGGGGACAACATTTCTCGGTTATCGACGAAAATACGAAAATATATTCATTTATGCATAATGTTCACAAAGCGGTGGTATTACTATTTAAGCAAAGACACTAAAATATATATGCTTATTTCACCAAAAAGGAAATGATCACTATATACTTCCATCGCAAAAACAAAAATATGAGAGGTTTAGACTTACTACCTGCCGGAACGTAAAACCGTGCATTATCAGTAAAATGAACACAATTTTAATCTTGTAAAGTGGTGGTGGTGGTGGCGGCGGCGGCGGGGGCGGCGGTGGAGGTGGTGGTGGTATATGTGCAGAAAAAGATACCAGTGATGTGACTTTTGGGACAAATTAAGAATTACATTTATATTTACCTCCCAAATAGGGCAAATTTATGACTGAGCACAGGGCTGTTACATGCCGACTAATAAAACGCTTTATTTTCAATAAAATTACGATCATGGTGTTATTCTTGTTAGATATTGCCAAATTCATAGTAATGTCATCTGCAGAGAGAAACTGAATCAGTGTTGCCTATTTAGTTAAAATTGTATGATCAATTTATAATTCTGCCGCAATAAGGGTAAATTTATCACTGTCATTCGGGTTTTCACCTGGCGGCATTTAAACTGTGCATTATCCGTAAAATGGAACTAAATCGTATTAGTGTAAAATATTGCTAAACCGTTAGTATTGCCACCTGTGCAGGGAAACTAAATCACGGACGCCTTTTACATTACAAAACTGCGTAATCATGTAATACTTTCACCGCTAAAATGATATAACACCATCGGCAAAATTATAAAACCAGTTTTATTGATAAAAATGTTCAATGAATAGTAATATTAGAACTTGTGCAGAGAAAATAAACCGTACAATGTTATTTCACCTAAATATGGGGTGATTGTTATATTTCCACTGCGAAAACTTAACGTATGATTTGCTTCAGGTTGTTACCTGCCGGCGTGTATGACTCATTATCGGTAAAATGACAAACATTATTTCATTATAGTAAAAATATTGCAAAATACTGGTATAATGAGGAGTCGGCTTTGTAACGAAAGTATTGTAAAGAATCGTAATGTTGACAAGGATAATAAGAACATAAAATTGTGTAAGAACACACTGTATATCCTAGTTAGTGAAACATACTGTATAAACCCCAACATAGTAGGGGGCGTAGAAGTAATAAATATTAAGGGTGAACATGCCTTGCCACCCAGAAGGGGTTGACCTTAAAGGATCCTCCGAGAAACACTTGTATAAACAAAAGTAATAAACAGCAATCCTGTTCCACTCTACTCAAAATATTATGTCTACGTGTGCATGTTATAGATAGGCAGAATTATTGTGCTTACGAAGTATTGCTTAGTTTTAACCTTAACAAGCCCAAACCATGCACCTCTTAGAACTTATAATGACAGGACCTGGTAACTGTTAACCTCATGGTGTTTTAACATTAACTCTTTATTCTTGGTTAGGTGATTATAACCCCTATTTGGGCATTACACTTGTATAAAAGGTCCCTGAATTTCGTCAGAGACAGGGCCAGAGGGTTGAGTTTGTTACGTGGTGGTGATTCACGTGTTTGCTGTGCTGCTAGTAGTATATATCCCTCCTCGCGTGATTTTTATATCAAAATGATATCAAAAGTGGTGGGGGGTGATATCAAAAGTGGTGGGGGTGGTGGGGGTTGTTGGAGGTGGGGGTGGTGGGGGAGGTGGTGGTGGTGGTGGGGGTGGTTAGAGGTGGGGGTAGTGGTGGGGGTGTTGTGGGGGTGGGGGGTTGATATCAAAATCTCAATTTGAATTGATATCAAAATTTCTGGTTGATTAAGCGATGGCAAAATCTCTGGTTGATCGAGTGTTGGATTTAAATCTCCGAAAAAAGTGTATGTGATCAATTAATTACGCTGTAAAAAAAATGGAGAGCCCTTCCGCCACTGCGTTTCCAGTTCGCCACTGCTCCGCCCCACCGCTCGCCTCGCCGCCCGCCTCCCCGCTCGACCGCTTTTTGTTCCCTCACATGCCGCACAATGCTTTTGTTCATGCGTGTTTATAAAAGAATTCGGGGGATCTTTTTCAATGGGTGATTTCTTATGAACACGTGGTTTCTCGGGCGGTGTGGCCAGCAAAAGTGATCAGACTGGAAACGGTGAACCATACCATCCTGCTGCCTCGTCTTCTACCGGAGACCATCCTGATGCCTCGTCTTCTACCGGAGCTGCCTCGTCTTCTACCGGAGCTGCCTCGTCTTCTACCGGCGACCATCCTGTTGCCTCGTCTTCTACCGGAAATGGTGTACCATCTTCTCTTGTTGACAGCATTGAGCCACAGGTAAGTGCAACCTTGCAACCATCTTTCGAAATTATTAACCATAGCCAGAGGGCAACTAAAAAATTTTATTCTGGGTACTCTGAAACTGAAATTATGGTGAGTTCGATGCCTAAAGATGCAGATCCTGACCAATGGGTTTCCAAAGTGTTTCATGATTATTTATCATTTGTTGATGACAATCTGCTAAAAAATCAACCAGGGTTCGTAGGAATAACCATTCATGATACCAAAAATCCTGCTAGACCTTTTAACATGAGTGTACGTAGGTTTGATCAGGTGAACCCCGAGGCCATATTGAAATCAATGGAGAAAATAATGCAAAGTAACAAAGAATTTTTGTTGGGAGGGGCAATCAAAATTTCGTGTATTTGGACAAATGAAATATCAGGTTCATGTTACAAACGACGACTGTAGTAAAAACAAAGGTATTATAGAAATTAAAAACAAAGACAATCTTTATCTACCTAGAGCCATCGCAGTGTGCAAATCCAAAATTGACGGGGATGTTCATTATGGTTCTATTACGCGTTATGACCGTCTGCAAAAACAAAATGCTGTAGAGTTGTGTGAGAAAATAGGCAAAACCGATGGCCCGTTTACACTTGACGACGTGAAACTCTTTGAGATAGCGCTAAAGGAGTATCCTATCACTGTTTTTGGCGGTCATAATGGTAAAAATGTCCTCTACAAGTCGGAAATTAACACCGATAAACACATCGACGTAATATTCCACGACAGCCATTTTAATGCAATTGTAAACCTACACGGGGCATTCAAATGTAAGTGGTATTGCCGACATTGTAATTTTCCCTCACTTAATAAAAAAGAAACTCACAGGTGTGATCTAAACTGTGTCAAGTGTCGACAGAGGTGTCCAACATCATTTGATAGGTATGTGAAATGCGATTCATGTCATCGCGATTTCAACGGGGAGACCTGTTTTAATAATCATTTGATTAAGGGAAAATATTACCCTAAAACCATGTCAGTATGTGACGTGGAAAAAGTATGCCCGTTGTGTAACAAACTTGTGAATATGAGGCTTAGGAAAACTCCTCACCAGTGCGGAGAAATTTATTGTGTTACTTGTAAGGTCCATGTGAATGCTAACCACGAGTGCTACATTCGGCCGTACAATTCACCAAATTTGCGAAAGAATTTCGTGTTCATGTTCATAGATTTCAAGTGTACTCAGAACACGCTTTATTCCGCAGACGTGTTTGAACACATTCCTAATCTATGTATAATGCATAAAAGTTGTGGTCTGTGTGTGGACAAGTCTCATAAGATGTCCTATTGTACACAGTGTGGTGTTAAAGAATGGGTATTTGACAAGGAGCCTGTGAAAGAATTGTTTGACCACATCACACAACCAGGGTTCGAAACCCGTGACATTATTGTCATAGCACACAACTTGAGGTCGTATGATGGCCAGTTTCTGTTAAAACACATGGTGGGCACCCTAAATTGGGACCCCGAACTCATTATGAATGGAAGCAAAATTTACAGAATGAAGTATAAGAGTGTAACTTTTCTAGACTCTTTGAATTTCATTCCTATGCCACTGTCTCGCTTTTCAAAAACCTTTCAACTCCCTGAGTGTAAAGGTTATTTTCCTTACCTGTTCAACACCAAGGAAAACGAAAAGTATGTTGGTCCTGTACCTGAGCAAAAATATTACTGCCCAGATGGCATGAGTGTTGATGACCGCAAGACTTTCGAGCAGTGGCATAATGAAAAGTTGTCCTCAAATTATGTCTTTGACATGAAAAAAGAAATGGTTACTTACTGTAAAACTGACGTTTATCTCTTGAGTCAAGGTGTTTGCAAATTTAGGAAACAATTTATTGACGAGAACGGTATTGACCCGTTTAGAGAATGCGTCACCATAGCTCAGGCATGCATGAATGTATATACGAAACGGTTCATGCCAAGAAATAAAATACCACTTATTCCCGCAGGAGGATACCGTTTAGCTGATAAGCAATCGCGGGTAGCGTGTATCTGGCTGTCTTGGTTGGAACAGCAGCAATCAACCATCATACAGCATGCTTATCGGTGTCGGGAAATTAAAGTTTTAGGGCATAAAGTGGACGGGTACAAAGAAGAAGGGAAATGTGTCTATTTCTTTCATGGATGCTTCTACCACGGTTGCACACGTTGTTACCCGAATAGGAATTCAAGGTTATACAACACTGGTAACCAGACCATGAGTTCCAGATACGAGGACACCGTGAAGGTCACGAAGATGATGAGGCATGCTGGGTATAACGTGACCGAGATGTGGGAGTGTGAGTTCAATGGTTTGATTAAGACCAATAGGGTTTTGGCTGAATTTGTCAAAAGTTTTCCCTACCCCGAACCTCTCAATCCACGAGATGCCTTCTTTGGTGGACGTACAAATTGTACGAAAACCTACTGTGAAGCCTCTGCAGATATGAAAATGTTTTACTATGATGTGTGCAGTTTGTACCCGTTCGTAAATAAGACCAAGGCTTACCCTGTTGGACACCCAAAGATTCATGTGAATAATTTACCAAATTTGCAAGATGTTGAGGGCGGTATTGTAAAGTGTAAAATTCTTCCCCCAGAAAGACTGTACCACCCCGTCCTGCCGTCGCGCATTAACGGTAAACTTATGTTTCCGCTATGCCGAACATGTGCAGAGATGGAGAATCAGACAGAGTGCACGCATACAGAGGACGAAAGATGTATGACAGGAACCTGGGTAGTGGACGAGATTAAAGTCGCATTAGAGGAAGGTTATAGTGTGATTCATGTGTATGAAATATGGGAATATGACATGGTACGCTATAACACCATCACTGGAGAAAAGGGGCTTTTTCAGGACTATGTGAATCAGTTTCTGAAAATTAAAACCGAAGCCTCCGGTTGGCCCAAAGACTGCGACACTCCTGCCATGAGAAACGAGTATATCGCACGATTTTTGGAAAAAGAAGGCGTGGCACTGGATAAAGACGCTATTGAAATCAATCCTGGCAGGCGTGAGTTGGCCAAACTGATGTTAAACTCCTTTTGGGGAAAATACGGCCAAAGAGATAACTTGTCCACGTGCGAGCTTGTGAAAGATTATTCGAGGCTCATAGACCTACTATATGACCCAGGTGTAGAGGTACAGTCTTACCTGCCCGCTACAGAGGAGGTAATGTATGTGGTGTGGAAACATTGCGAACAGAATCCTAAATTGAATTTTACTAGTAACTCAGTCATAGCTGCATATACAACTGCCCATGCAAGAATCGAACTCTATTCCTATCTTAGGAGATTGGGCGAACGCGTGTGTTATTTCGACACAGATTCTGTTATAGCCACGTACAGACCGGGGGAATGGATGCCAACCACGGGGCCATTTTTAGGCTGTATGACAGAAGAAATAGAAAAGTGCGGCGTTGGAGCGTATATTTGCAGATTTGCATCTACAGGTCCAAAAAGTTACACCATAGAGGTTAAGTGTGGAGATAAGACGCACTCTGTCTGTAAAATTAAAGGCATCACCCTCAACTCGGGGAATTTGGAAAATGTAAACTCCGACGTTATCAGGAACACCGTGCTGAGGGATAATTCAATGTCGGTAGTACTTGAAGGCACACAGATTTCTAGGAAATTTCTAGGAACTGTGGTAACTGAGTCTTCAGTGAAAACCTATAGGATGGTGGTCAACAAACGTGTACAGTGTGAAAACTTTGATTCCTACCCGTACGGGTATAAAAGAAGGCGTGTCTAAATGAGATCACATCAGTCGTCCGCAATGTCTACTATCCAACACTTTAAATTTAATTTCCCGTGCACTATGCTAATTGCAGGTCCGTCGCGGTGTGGTAAGTCTACATTTGTGAAAAATTTAATTAGTAATGCAGACAGAATGTTTGACAGACCCGCGAGAAAAGTGTTGTGGTGTCATCCATCAGAATATTCTCCTAAACCAAGCCCGTTCTTCGCAACCCATGCAGGTATACCAGATTTGGACACTGTTAACGAGGGGGATTTAGTTATTTTGGATGATTTAATGTATCAAGCCTCCGGGGAAAACGTGTCAATTTTTTTCACTAGAGATTCACATCACAAACGCTTTGGGATTATTTACATATTACAAAACGTGTTTCCACAAGGAAAGAAATTTCGAACTATATCTCTAAATGCAAACTACATTGTCGTGTTTAAACACAATAGAGATAAAATGCAAATTCATAGGCTTTGTCAACAGATCGAACCAAAGAACTCTAGGTTTCTTTTAGAGGCGTTTGAAAAAGCTACTGAAAACCCACACGGGTATCTAGTGTTGGATTGCACTCAGTACACGCCAAATCAATACAGGTATCGAACCGGCGTCCTACCAGGGGAAACGCCTTCTTATTTTATACCCAATTGTTGACTACTTTTCTGAAGGTTTTATTTGTGTGCTTCCCAGAGAGTTTAAATAAACGAGCAACGATCACACTTCAGTCATTTAATCACAGACATAGACAGGATGAGCATTGCCAGACTGAGTAGCCCCCTGATTGCAAGGCAACATGCAAATTTGTCAGTGTTAGCCAAGGCTAAACCTATTTTGCGACAAAAACTGTTGAAAAGTGCTAACCCTCAGCTAATTAAAGCCATTTCCGAGTGTGTACTCAACGTGTGCAGAGGTCATGTTAGTTTACCTATAAATTGTTTAAAACGCTTAAAGAAGCATAAAGCTAGCTGGAGAAAATTAATTAACAAACGACTTCCCTTAAAGGAAAAGAAAAAGATTCTTGTACAGAGAGGAGGTTTTTTACCTGCTTTTCTACTCCCGATATTGGCTTCACTCGGTAGTGCACTCGTGTCAAATTTGAGTTAAATGAAGCACGGTAAGCAAATTATACTAGCTTCACAGCCAAAAGCTGTCGAAAAGCTTCACCTCGTGGACAAATCACTTAACCAACTCATCAGAGAAATGAATAAATTACAGCGTACACATTTACCACACCCTGAAAAATGGCAGTTGATAAAATATAAGTTGGGCAACTATCTCGATCTTATGTCACAAGTGAGGGAACCATACCTTGAAACCAATGGTATCGAGTCACAAGTGAGGGAACCATACCTTGAAACCAATGGTGTCGAGGTAAAGGAGGAAGAGAAATCGACTAAGACGAAAGTAAATAAAAGCCGATTACCAGTAAAAAAGTCTTATAACCTTCGCAGACTAGTGTGGGAGCAACTATGAACGCACTGAAGAAAATCTATTTCAATCCTGAACACTATGCTGGTTTTGGCACTGCAGACAAACTTCGCAAGGCCACAGGCATACCGAAATCTAAGATCGAGTCGTTTCTTCAAACACAGGATAGTTATACATTTCATAGACCGATAAGAAAACGATTCCCCACCAGAAATTATCACGTGACTAACATGGACGACCTTTGGGAGGCCGATTTAAACGTTATGAGTAACGTAAAGGCACACAATAAACCATACGTTTACATCTTGACGGTTATTGATGTTTTCTCGAAATATGCTTGGGCTATACCATTAAAATCAAAAGTAGGGGGTGAAATTACAGAAGCGTTTAACACTATATTCGCTCATCGTACCCCCAAGATATTGCAAACAGATAAAGGAACGGAGTTCACCAACAAAACCTTTCAAACATTTTTAACCAAACATGGTGTAAAGTATTACACTACAAAAAATAATGTCAAAGCCAGTGTTGTAGAACGTTTCAATAGAACCTTAAAGACAAAAATGTGGAAATATTTCACACATAAAAATACATATAGATACGTGGACGTGCTTCCTGCACTTTTAAAGTCTTACAATAGTTCCTTTCATAGGTCCATAAAGATGGCTCCAAAGGATGTCAATGAAGACAACATTTTGCATGTTTACGAAAATATTTATGGTCGGAATGCAGACAAACCACGTAAAGTTAAATTTAACGTGGGAGGCCATGTGCGTATATCTAAGGAGAAAATGAAATTTGCCAAGGGGTACGAGCAAAACTGGACGGACGAAATTTTACAGTTTGACGAGGTGGTATACGGCTCCCCCGTTGTGTATAAATTAAAGGACTTGGGCGGGGAGGCCATAGACGGTATCTTTTACTCCGAGGAGATACAAAAGGTAGCTCCCCCGGAATCATTCAAAATAGACAAAATACTCGACACTAAAGGCCGCGGTCGAAATAAACAGTTTTTGGTTAAGTGGAGAGGTTATCCGAGCAAGTTTAACTCGTGGGTACCGGGTTCGAGTATCAGCTCGATATGATTAGAACAAAACCATTTTCCCTCACGCTCGTGAGTAACGCCTCTATGGACCATTTCACTGACAATACAACTTCCAGATTTTCAAACATCTTACCCGAGAGAATAGTGTTGCAAGGAGAATGGGAAGTCGCACTGCAAAAGGTTAGGTACCCTGTGAAATTCTATAACGTAACAAATCACGAAAATCAAAAATTGGCACAATGTATAATATGGTAGCACCAGTGACACATTCAAAATTTAACTTACAATTGCCACATGGCATCGTACACAATTCTAAGGATTTGGTACATGCTGTCAACTCAGTTATACGTGAAAATTTGCAAGTCGAAGTCTTTTTCATTTATAACGAGAACAAAAATACTGCCAGCATTAACATCAAAGTCGCACAGAACAGTCATATCCCCAGCAGCAAAATTGTAGGATATATAGAAAATGCTGAGTCCTCTAGGAGATCGAAAACAGAAACTAAATCCCCTGAAGGCGCGAACCAAACGTTAAAAAACAAAGCTAGAAATATTGCTCCTACTAGAACTCCAAAAACCTATCAATCCTAAACCACCAATCCCTCGTAAACCGGGCACTTCTCCTACGGTAGAAACGCAGGAAAAACCTGACATTCCTCCTAAAACCACGTCAAAGAACCTAATACATGTGCTGGTTTTGTTACCATCTTTGGCCAAGATGATGGGGTTCGAACCTTACACAAACGTTGTTGAACAGGAAATTGGCAAACACCCTGTAGATCCGTAAATGGGTTTCCCTTACGAAATGTTCATTTACTGTAATCTGATAGTACCACAAGTGGTGGGCAACACGTTTGTGCAAGTCATTGAAAGCGTCTCTGTAGAGTATGAAAAACGTGACAACACCTGCATGACTATTGAAAAGTCGTTCATTCCACTTAACTGGGTACCTTTGATGCAACAGGACTTTAAAATCGTGAATATAGATTTAAGGAACGGTTATGGAGATTTCTTGCCATTTGTAGACGGTCTTTCCTCTACTATAGTTCTAACGTTTCGTCCGAAACAGACATAATGGAGCTGGATACTGTCACCAGATATTACTTAAACCAGGCAGGAGGAGGATTATACAATCAAGATTTTCACCTGTATAGAGGCAAGCGTTATCAAAAGGGTAGCGGCTTGTTCTCTGCTCTCGGCGGTCTTTTCAGAACCGTGCTACCGTTTTTCAAGAGCGGAGTGAAAGCTATAGGTAAAGAAGCATTGAAAATGGGGGCCAATGTGCTTGCCGATGTTGCAAGTTCGGGGGTACCGCCAAAAGAATCTTTAAAGACTAGATTGAAGGAGGCGGGAACTAACTTGAAAAGGAAAGCTGATGTAAAGATAGACTCTATGATAGGCACGGGGCTATTAAAGCGCAGGAAGGGTGAAATATATAATCAGTTTAAGACTAAACGCCGAAGACGTAAGGTGCTAGACGTATTTTCATAATGGCTGACGAATCGTTAGTGCACATGAGATCGGAACTAGACATCTTTAAAGACTTACCCGTTCAAATGAACGTGGAGGAGTACCGTTACATTTCTCTAAACCCACAAAATACACTTATGAAAAATGCCCCCATCACATTTCATTACTCTGGCAATGCTGACGATTACCTCGATATGACTTATGTAGTACTTGAGCTGTTCGTGCGAATAATGGATGACGGTGGAAACGACTTGAAAGAGGACAAACAGGTTACCTTTGTAAACAATTCCCTAAATTCCTTGTTTCAACAATTGGAAGTATCACTCAACAATGTCACAGTTTCCATGCCTCAACCAGGCTACCCCTATAGAACTTACATTGAAACGTTACTCAATTATTCGGAAGATGTCATGAACAGCAGACTAGAGATCACACTCTGGAAAAAGGACAAGGGAGGAATGATGGACACGTATGTAACAAATGATGGAATTAAGTGGCGTAACGACTATACCAAAGGAAGCAAAGTTGTACAGCTAATGGGCAATCTTTCCAATGCACTCTTTAATCAGGAAAATCTGCTCTTGAACAATGTTAGCGTCACCATCAAACTCTCCCCGTCTTCACCCAACTTTCATCTCTTTTCGGATATAAAGGACTTTAAAGCCTACACAGAGATTCAGTCTGCTAGACTGATTTTGAAAGCTGTGAGGCCGTCCCCGACCATCAAACTTGCCCATCAGGCTGTGTTAACAAAGAACAATGCAAAGTACCATCTCAAAGATGTAGGATTTCACGCTCTCAACATTCCAAAGGGGGTTAGTAATATGACTTTCAACGACGTTTTCATTGGGCAAATACCTCGAAGAGTGGTAGTGGCGATGGTTGCAGACCAGGCATACAACGGCAACATTAACAAAAACCCATACAATTTACAACACTTTAAAATGAATTCGTTTCAACTGTATGTGAACGGCCAGTCTTTTCCCTCACAACCCCTACAGCCCGATTTTGATGCAGGTCACTTTCTCCAATGTTTTCAAACTCTTCAAGATGGTCTCGGAATACACTTTAAGGACGAGGGGCATTCAATTTACAGACATCAATATTCACACGTATACACCATTATGGTGTTTGATCTTACAGCCGATATGAACGCTAACGAGTCTTACATTTCAGGGCAACGACACGGTACTGTGTCTATAAGTGTAGGATTTAAAGATCAAACTCCAGAACCTATCAACCTGTTGGTGATGGCAGAAGTACATCGCACTATAGAAATTGATGCTAACAGGACCATTTGGTATCATGAATACGCTGCAAATACACCGACTTCTGTCTAAATGTACACCACACTTTTTAGGCGTGTACGCTTGCGACCAATTGTCGTCGATAAATTTGTATAATAGACAGCTTCCCATAGCAGTTGTCATTAACACTGACCCAAGCACGAAACCAGGGAAACATTGGATCTGCATCTTTGTTGCAAAGAACGACCGGGGGGAATATTTCGATAGCTATGGTATAGAACCTCTTTCGGGGGAAATTCTAAATTTTTTAAATCGATGTTGTGGTACAAGATGGACTCACAACACTAGAAGGTTGCAAGGCGATTTCAGCACTACCTGTGGCCATTACGTCGTTGCTTACCTATCCCACCGCTTCCAAGGTCTGCGCAAGGAGAAATTCTTTTCAAAATTCAGCATAAGTGATTTTAATCGCAACGATGACATCATTAAAAGAACCTACAGTCTTGGTGGGTGCTCACAAACTACACATCAGAGATGTATATCGTTAAAGGTTAGTATTAATACAAATTGTGGATGATCATGCATGAATAACTCTGACACATTTTATGTTGCTAATTCTTGTATTTTTTTTTTTAGAAGGCGCATTGACATGATCCACTCTACCAGTTGTTCCGAGAGAGCTGAACAGGTAAGTCGCATTCAGTATGTGTGGTTAATTGACGAATGAAAAAAAGAGTGTGCTACATAAGGGGTGTTCTTGTTTTTACAGTGACATGGGGCCTCTAACGGATGTTTACTTCCTGAACAGCAAGCAGTCCAAGTTTGCAGCCGTTGGGTTTTCACCTAAATCTCCACACAAGATCGTGGTGACCATTGGCGGGCGACGCAACACTGTGGTCCTGGGTTCGACCGAGTGGCAGAAGCTTTCAGAGACGATGCCGACTATACAGAGCTTGACCTTTCATCTAAGAGAGTGGCAGATAACCAACCGCCTATCCATAATTTTTAAACGTTTATTTGGCACACAAAATATTATCATCAAAATGGACGGTCGTTGTACATCGTTGAGTATGCAGGAATGGAGGACGCTAGAAAGCCTACAGCGTATGGTGACCGACATCATCTATCACAAGAAGAAAGAAGAGTTCGAAGTACAAAATCAAATAGCAGCCTATCGCATGTATTTACTTCACGCCCACGATTCCGGGGAGAAAATGAACTACACCGAATACACAAGATACATCCGTTGCGCAACCTTTAGAGTGTTCCTATAGATGGAGCATTTTCTAAAACCGATATTCATCAGAGAGCTGGAGTCCAAACAAGGCGAAGTTGCATGACGTCACGGAGGGTGATGATGTCACGAAGACAAGTTCAATCACGATGGACAAGTTCAGGGGCCGTGATGACGTCACGGAGGGTGATGACGTCACGAAGACAAGTTCAATCACGATGGACAAGTTCAGGGGGAAGTTGCACCGTGATGACGTCACGAACACAAGTTATGGAGGGTGCGAACACAAGTTAAATCACGATGGACAAGTTCAATCACGCCTGCGACGACGTCACGAACACAAGTTCACGGACATGGACCTAGTGATAAAGTTTCTGAAAAATGGTCGACGCCTCACAATGATGGACCCAAATGAATGTCATCTACTTGCCGTGGAGGGAAACGCCATCTTTATACATTATTCACCAGAAGAAGTGGACGCTGTATGGGCGGTGCTTACACCTGAAGCTAAAATAATTTACGCCCCTTACCGCCGCTGCAACCAGCACTACAACCTCCCCACCACTACCACACACATCGATGGTCCACCCCCTCTCACCAAAAACTGCCCAATGTGTGTCAGTAGCAAACGTTCTACAGAGAAGTCAACATGATCAACGACGCGTTACGCCAGCTATGTACAGTAGCGAGCAACTCGGAGTACGTGTCAGTGTCAACGTTACAACCGAACGTACCATACGTTGTGGTAGGGGTCCGGAACATATCAACAAAGCACGGACCCAGGGCGCTTGTTCGCCTCGAAAACGGGAAAGAAGTGTTTCTACCTACTAGATTTAACAATCTTTCCGCAGAACTCATCAACCAGCTCAACTCGTTCGATTTTTACATCGTGTACCAGGGTGAACAGGGTGAAGAGGTCCTCAGAAACGGCTACCGGAGACACGTATTGAAGTTTACACCGAAATAAATCAACATGGCCTGTCAAACAGATCCGGTGGGGGTCGGCAACAATGTGTTTGTCAAACTAGTTTTTGACAACCAAAATCACGTCACAAGAAGCGGCAAGCACCCTGCAAACATCAAACTCATCTCAACTGAAATCTCCTTCTTTGGCGATGACAAAACTGTCACCGTCAAATTAGCAACCAACAACTCCGACGTCGTGGAAGTCAAGTGCACCCCGTCTAAAATACTTCACTACGGCATAGACGCACGCTGCACCATCTACCTCGGCACCATCGACAAGACACGAGCCCTAGAGTACAAGGTCACATCGGCAGGATGCTTCACAACACCATCGATCAACGATTTCGTCGTCCCCATCGCCACCCCGTCGACCCAGGAACCTCTCAACATCAACTTTTCCCACATGTCGCTCACCTGCGTCACCACACCATACGAGGAGGAGGAGAAGGAAAGCAGCAACGACGAAGACTGTGAAGTGTTGTTTGTCAAAAAAACATATACCACACATTTTAAAATAATTTTTGTGAAGGGATAAAAACATTTTTTGAAAACCCTCACCAGTGAGACAGACTTTTTAAAAATATTGCATTTTTAATTGTATTTAAAACAAATTCTTAAAAGTGATGTTTTTTGTAGACCACCATTCCAAGTTAATTTTTGTGATCAGTGAGCACCATTTACCGTCATTTTGTATAATTTTGAGTACAATAAAAAATCTAATTGTGTTTAAAATTTTGTAGACAGCCATTCCAAGTTAATTTTGTGTACAATAAAAAATATCTAACTGTATTAAAAAATGTATATGTTAATTTTTTTCTGTATATATCCCTCCTTGCGTGATTTTAAAAAAATTGATATCAAAAATTACACCTCACCATCCCCACCACCTTTCCCCGAATTCTTTTAAAAACATACTAAGAAAGAACTTTTAAATGTCTCTGAAGATAGGATTTTAGAAGAATGTACACAGGTTTTTTTTTGTTTCCTTGTGAAAATGATAGATTTTTTAGAAATACAGAGAGAGCCAATGTGAAAGAACATTTATTAACAATGTCTTTTCCCCCGAATTCTTTTAAAAAACATACTAAGAAAGAACTTTTAAATGTCTCTGAAGATAGGATTTTAGAAGAATGTACACAGGTTTTTTGTTTCCTTGTGAAAATAATAGATTTTTAGAAATACAGAGAGAGCCAACGTGTTTAGTAAGAAAAGAACTTTTTAGTTTGGCTCTGTAAAGAAAAACCCACACATATTGTTTTTGACTTTTCTAACCCTGTGTGAGAAAATACAGAGTTTTTGTTAAAAAGAATATATACAAACGAATAAGAAATCGCCCATTGAAAAACATCCCCCGAATTCTTTTATAAACACGCATGAACAAAAGCATTGTGCGGCATGTGAGGGAACAAAAAGCGGTCGAGCGGTGAGGCGGGCGGCGAGGCGAGCGGTGGGGCGGAGCAGTGGCGAACTGGAAACGCAGTGGCGGAAGGGCTCTCCATTTTTTTTACAGCGTAATTAATTGATCACATACACTTTTTTCGAAACCCCTCAACTAGACTCCCAGTACCGGAGTTTCCATTATTCCTCGAAGACTCGGGCCCCTGGTCACTGATGGAAGTGTTTGTAGAAGATTGATCGTCAGAAGATTCGTCTCTGTAGTTGACAACCTTGGCAGACATGATTACCACGAGATATAAGCATCTTTCGTCGCGATTGAACTTTTATAGACAACAAAGACAACGCCCACACCCCAATAGACAACAAAGACCACGCCCACAACCAATGAGAACGGGATGTTTCTACTGCGCATGCATAACCCTACAGCCAATCATCGTACAAATGGTGGGGGGAGGTATATTCATTTTTTTTTTATCTTCCATCGGGTACGCGGTGGGAGTTTTTGCTAGAAGAAAAAAAGAACCCCCTTGTTTTTGACTTTTTTTCTGTCACTGTGTGTTAGTAAGAAAGAACGTTTAGTTGGCTCTGTAAAAGAAAAACCCACACATATTGTTTTTGACTTTTCTAACCCTGTGTGAGAAAATACAGAGTTTTGTTAAAAAGAATATATAAAAACGAATTTATAAGAAAAGAAATCACCCATTGGGAAACACGCATGAACAAAGCATAGAAATACAGAGAGAACCAACGTGTTAGTAAGAAAAGAACTTTTAAAATACTCACATATTGTTTTTGACTTTTGAAAACACCGTGAAAAGGAAAAACAACTCCTTTTGATGGTAGAGGAAAAGACGCCCCGAATTCTTTTATAAACACGCATGAACAAAGCATAGAAATACAGAGAGAGCCAATGTGAAAGAACTTTTATTAACAATGTCTTTTCCCCCGAATTCTTTTAAAAAACATACTAAGAAAGAACTTTTAAATGTCTCTGAAGATAGGATTTTAGAAGAATGTACACAGGTTTTTTGTTTCCTTGTGAAAATAATAGATTTTTAGAAATACAGAGAGAGCCAACGTGTTAGTAAGAAAAGAACTTTTAAAATACCCACATATTGTTTTTGACTTTTGAAAACGCCGTGAAAGGAAAAACAACTCCTTTTGATACATGTGAGGGAACAAAAAGCATTGTGCGGTGTACAGAGAGAGCCAACGTGTTTAGTAAGAAAAGAACTTTTTAGTTTGGCTCTGTAAAGAAAAACCCACACATATTGTTTTTGACTTTTCTAGCCCTGTGTGAGAAAATACAGAGTTTTTGTTAAAAAGAATATATATAAACGAATAAGAAACCACCCATTGAAAAAGATGTCCCCGAATTATTTTATAAACACGCATGAACAAAGCATGAAAAAGAAACTTTTAGTTGGCTCTGAGGATTTTAGAAGAATGTACACAGGTTTTTTGTTTCCTTGTGAAAATAATAGATTTTTAGAAATACAGAGAGAGCCAACGTGTTTAGTAAGAAAAGAACTTTTTAGTTTGGCTCTGTAAAGAAAAACCCACACATATTGTTTTTGACTTTTCTAACCCTGTGTGAGAAAATACAGAGTTTTTGTTAAAAAGAATATATACAAACGAATAAGAAACCACCCATTGAAAAAGATCCCCCGAATCCTTTTATAAACACGCATGAACAAAAGCATTGTGCGGTCGAGCGGTGAGGCGGGCGGCGAGAGCGGTGAGGCGGGCGGTGGGGCGGAGCAGTGGCGAACTGGAAACGCAGTGGCGGAAGGGCTCTCCATTTTTTTTACAGCGTAATTAATTGATCACATACACTTTTTTCGGAGATTTAAATCCAACACTCGATCAACCAGAGATTTTGCTATCGCTTAATCAACCAGAAATTTTGATATCAATTCAAATTGAGATTTTGATATCAACCCCCCACCCCCACAACACCCCCACCACCACCCCCACCTCCAACAACCCCCACCACCCCCACCCCCCACCACTTTTGATATCATTTTGATATAAAAATCACGCGAGGAGGGATATATGCTACTGCTGCTCCACGCGATAATATTTTTATTTCATATTTTTTATTCCAAAACAATTACAAAACATTTTAATCCAGCTACTACAATAACCCCTGTGCTTGGTGCAACCGGCGGGGGTCCGCTGGAGGACCTAAAACTAAATAAATAACTTTTTCCTGCTGTAATGAGAATTAAGAATATAATAAGACTGTGTAATGAGAATTAAGACTGTAAGTTAAGAAAAGCACTGTATAAGTAGTAATTCAAGAACTCCCTCTATAGTCTCCCCTCAAATGACAACCCTAGTTAATTAAGTGCAGGTGGTTTGACATCTGTCGAAGTCTCCCCTTCAGATGACGACACTAGTTAAATAAGTACAGGTGGTTTGATATCTACAGCTTCTAAGGGAGAGAAGTCTCCCCTTCAAATGATCACCTTAGATAAGTAAGCGCAGGTGGCTTGACATCTGCAGCTAGTAAAAACACTTGTATAAACTATTACTATTAGAATGTATAAAAGAACCTGCCTCTTTGTAAAGGCAGGAGAGAGCGAGCTAGACCTCGACCGAGAGTGGGTCGAACACTGTATTCTTCTTCTTAATAAATACTTTCTACTAAAGGAGTTGATTGAGTCATTCATTAGAAACCCGGATATAGCTCGTCATTTCCTAGAGGTCAAAACCTAGATTTTGACCCTGATATCCAGCAACTATCTACACATCTCGTTCTCTCTTGTCTTAAGCCACCAGAGACAAGTAGGGGACAATTGTAGCACTCATCAGAGGAAAACCATCACATCCTCAGAGAACATTTGGCAGCAGGCCGAGCACAACGTGGTGGTAGCGAGGCAGGCAGAGCATTACATGGTGGCAGCGGTGGCATAGAGGAAAGCAAATTCCCGGCTTCTAAGTTTGGCAGTTGACCAGGCTGGAGGAACTTCGATCTGTACCGAGGTGGACGAAGCCTTTCTCGAGGGAACAACGCTCCAGAGGAATCCACACGACGCCGTGGTACCTGACCATCAACTGTCGACGTCAACTCCGTGGTTGGAGGCCGACATCAGCAGCCTAAGGTGAGCTCGAGGGACGCCACAGGTGATCAGCCGTTGGCAGCCTGCACCGCGAGAGGGTCTTCTACCCTGAGGGGAGCTGAAAGGCCATCACTGGAAGCCCGAACTGTGCATCTCCAATCACCCTACATCTGTACAGGTTAGTCCAGTATTTCCACTATGGCAGACGACGAAGTAAGACAGTTTTGAGTCTGATAATTATATATCTGTGGTCCAGGCAGTAAAGTTAATTCCAATTGTTTTTTTATGGAAATCCAAAACGTTTAAGAGAGTTTATTGAAGGTGTAGAAGCAGCAATCCAAATAGTTCACCCTAATAAGCAGGGATTACTTTTAAAATTCAGAGTCAAAGATTACAGGTGATGCGAAGGATAAACTTTTAGCTAGAACAGAAAGAGGAACATGGGAACAAGTTAAAGCTATTTTAGAAGAAAACTTTTCAGTCAGACGCACTCTAGAATTTTATGCAGGCGTTTTGTTCACATCAAAACAAGGTAGTAATGAAACAGTAGCACAGTGGGGATCAAGATTAGACTCGATGGCAGTCGATCTCCGGAAGGAAGTTAGGAGTAGATTAGAAAAGCTTGAAAAGAAGGACAATTCAAGATATGTTGAAAGGGGATTGCAGCTAATAGGAGAATTTTTGAAGGGGACGTTTATTGCGGGTTTAAAGGATGAACGCATTAAATACATAGTAAAAGCAAAAGGGGAAGTAGATTCTTTAGCACAATTAGTAGAGACTGCCCTCCAAGAGGAAAGTGAGGTGAAATCTCAGAAATTTAAAGATAATCAAAGAACACAATGGTACTCACCTTCAGAGAACACGAAAAAGGAATTTAAAAGACCACAAGGACCACAGAATAAAAGAGAAATTAATATGGCTAGTGCAGTATGCTTCAATTGTCAGGAACAAGGTCATATTGCAAGAAATTGCAATAAGGTTCCTCAGTGTAGTAAATGCAAGAGACGTGGCCACGAGGCACGTAATTGCAGGCAGGGAAACAGGCAGTAGAGCTGTCTGGGCAGCCGCCGACAGCTCAAATATTAGGCTGCAGTTTCTGTGATGGAGTAATCCCATCGTGTGACGTGGATTCGTCACGTAAGGTCGATGGCAATGGTTCATCGATGTTTGGGAATGACAAGAAATCATTCCTGTGTGACGTGGATTCGTCACGTAAGGTCGATGGCAAGGGTTCATCGATGTTTGGGAATGACAAGGAATCATTCCTGTGTGACGTGGGTTCGTCACGTAAGGTTAATGGCAAGGGTTCATTAACGGGTGAGTGATCACCATTTAGGGCCATATGAGACGTACTTCGTATGTGCCGAGTTAAAGGGAGGCAAAGGAATTGCACTAGTAGACTCAGGGGCCCAAGTTTCACTAGTCAAGGAAGCCTCGTTAGTCAAGACCAATGCCCAAAGTAAAGTCAATGTAGAAATACAAGGTATAAGTGGGAGCAAAGTTAAAATAAAGGAATCAGTGGAGTTAACTTTGAACTTGGACATTTGCATAGGCCCAGCAAGAGTTAATTGCTACATAGTGGAGCAGTTACCTAGATATGTTGATGTAATTTTAGGACAGGATTGGCTTTTGGATAATAATTATGTGTTAGCTAAAAAGATATGTGTACCACGTATAGTGAAATTGTAGCTCAATTTCCTACAAATGAAAAAGGGATTAGATATATCGAGAAACAGATCATACAGCCAGGTTTATGTGCTGCAAGTCTAACAAAATGTGAGGATACTTTTGTTTGTTTATTGATGAATATTTCTAATGAAACTTTAGTAGTACAGTCAGCACCAGAATTAAGGAAACCTCCTACTAGATTAAAAAGACTAGAGGCACATTCGTATGTTGAGTCAGCACAAAGAATAAGAGTGTTGCAGGAAAATTTAAGGTTAAGACATATAACAGAGGGAGTGGAAGAATTAAGAAACATTTGCACAGAGTTTAGCGCTATATTTAAATTGCCTGGTGATAAATTAAGCAGTACTACAGCAGCGATGCACGTTATACCAACACCCTCCATTCCAAAAGGCAGGGCGATAACGTTGAAGAATTATAGATTAGCAGAGGCACATAGAGAGGAAATACAAAGGCAAATAACGCAAATGTTAGATGATGGTGTAATTACTCATAGCGACAGCCCGTGGAATTTCTCATTAATTGTAGTACCTAAAAAGTTGGACGCTTCGGGAGAAAGAAAATGGCGTATTTGTATAGATTTCAGAAAATTAAATGAAGTTACGATAGGGGATAGCTATCCGCTTCCTAATATACAGGTTATCTTAGACAAAGTTGGGAAAGCAAGATATTTTTCTGCGTTAGATTGCGTTAGCGGATACCTTCAAGTTCCTATAGAACCAGAGGATCAATGCAAAACAGCTTTTAGCACACCCCAAGGTCATTTTGAATACAAAAGAATGCTATTCGGTTTAAAGTCTGCACCCGCTACATTTCAGCGAATGATGAAGTTTTACGCGAGTCTATAGGGGACAGATGTTTTGTTTACATGGACGATATTTTAGTAATGGGCGAAACATTAGAGGAGCACCATGCAAAACTAAGAGATGTTTTTCAGCAATTAAGAAAGTATAATATTAAGATTGAACCTGATAAATGTGAATTTTTGAAGTTAGAACTCAGTTATTTAGGTCATGTGGTGACGGCACAAGGAGTCAAACCCGAGCCAAGAAAAATTCAAGCAGTGTCAGAGTTTCCTGTACCGAGAAACCCAAAAGACATTAAATCATTTTTAGGATTGGCAGGGTATTATAGAAAATTTATAGATAACTTTAGCGCTATAGCTAGACCATTAAGATCTATTAAAGGAAGGTAGAGAATGGAAATGGACGGAAACAGAGGAAGCTAGTTTTGAATTCTTAAAGCAAAAATTGACGCAGGCTCCTGTATTGAGATATCCAGATTTTTCACAACCCTTTATTGTAACAACAGATGCAAGTGGTTACGCGATTGGGGCTATACTTAGTCAAGGGAAATTAGGAGAAGATAGGCCCGTAGCATATGTAAGTAGAACTTTAAATGCAGCCGAAATAAAGTACAGTACTGTAGAAAAGGAACTTTTAGCAATTGTTTGGGCTTGTAAACATTTTAGGCCTTATTTGCTTGGAAGAAAATTTCAAGTTGTAACCGATCATAGAGGATTAGCATGGGTATTTAATGTAAAAGACCCGAGTTCAAGATTAATGAGATGGAAATTATTACTTTCAGAGTTCGACCATGAAATACAATACAGAGCTGGTAAAAAGAATTGTAATGCCGATAGTTTAAGCAGATATCCAGTAGAGTGTTTATTAGCAAATTTGGAACAAATAGGAGAAGATAGAAAATTAAAGATAATCAAGGAAATGCACGATTGTCCCGTGGGAAGTCATCAAGGGATACAAAGAACGTTAGAAAGAATCAAATTATACACATCTTGGCCCAAGGTAGAACAGGACGTGACAGAATATATAAAGAAATGCAAAGTTTGTCAAATCAATAAAGAGAGTAATCATAAAGTTAAACAACAGTTAGAGATTACAGACACGCAGGATAAACCATGGATGAAAATTTATCTTGATGTAGTAGGACCATTACCTCAAACGGAAAATGATAAATATATTTTAACATGCCAGGATAATCTAAGCAAATACCTTATAGTAGTGCCTATGAGAAATCAGACGGTAGAAGAAGTAGCCGAAGCCTTTGTAAACAGAGTAATACTGGTGTACGGTATTCCAAATTTTGTAGTAACAGATCGGGGAACGAATTTTATGTCTGATATGTTTAAAAGAATTTGCAGACTCTTTAAGATTGATAATATAAATACCACTGCTTACCACCCTGAGAGCAATGGTGCACTAGAAAGAACGCACAAGACATTAGTAACGTGTTTACGTTGTTTTTGCGATTCAAAAATGCCGGATTGGGATAAATGGCTGCCATTCGCTAGTTTTGCATTTAATACAACACCTCATAGTGTCACGAAATTTTCACCTTATGAAATATTGTTTGGAGAAAAATGTAATATTCCAGGTGTATTACAAGCAACCCCTCAACCCTTGTATAATTATGATGATATCGTGAGAGATATAAAATTCAAAATGCAACAGTGCCACAAGTTAGCTAAAGAGGAGTTACAAAAGTTTAAGGTAAAGCAACAGGAAAGGACCAAAGCCAATACTGTCGAGTTTAAGGAAAAAGATTTAGTTCTTTTAAAGATAGAGAAAAGAAATAAGTTAGAACCCATATGGAAAGGTCCATATGAAATTGTAAAGATAAAGAAACCTAATGCAATTGTTCAAGAAGTAGGAAAAAGGAAGCACCAAGAAGTGCATTCAAATAGGTTAAAACCATATTTTTCTTCCCTTTCAGGGGAGAAAAGCCAGGCATGAAGGCTTACAGAGGATGGGCATTGGCAATGGTAATTTTGGCGAGCTGGCCGCGGAAGCCAGTGGAAGCAGTTGAAGCACAGCCATTAAAAACACAGTCAGGAATGTATTTTGAAGCACAGCCATTAAAAACACAGTCAGGAATGTATTTTGAGGTACAGTCATTAAAGTAGCAGACAGGGATATATTTTGATGAAGTAGGAACCATTTTCTTCTATCCAATGCAATGGAAGGTAATAAGTTATTTTAATTTAGAACCGACAAGAAATCTGTGTAGACAAACAAAGGACCACCAAAGGTCAGTGGCCGAATATTGTAATAAAGTGGTAGCAAAAGAATGGTATCATTTAACAGATTGTGGTGTATTCCAACAATACATGAGATCTAAAGTTAGATACATTGATAATCTAAGGGACCTGGTAGGCGAGTACCTAACAGATCCACCAAATTCATTTGCGACTGGAAAATTGTCCAGATCTAAAAGAGGAGTTTTAAATTTCATTGGTGATATTACCAAAATATTGTTTGGCACACTATCACAATCTGATGCAGAACATTTCAACAAACATATTTCTAATTTAAAGAAGGACCGTACTGAATTCTTGCACATTTTAAAAGATGAGACAACAGTAATAAAATCTACATTAGGTTCAGTTAACCTTACTATTCAAAGAGTAAATAAAAATGAACTCATCTTGAAAGAAAGTTTAAGTAAGTTATCCAATTATACTGTTAGTAAGGTAGAAGCAATGGAAGAATAAATGGAAAACGTTAATCAAATAAATGAGCAGATTAGAATTATACAAAGAGGTATAGATGAATGTCAGCACTCATTTGAAATTCTGTTAGATGCCTTGGTACACGCAGAGCAAGGATCATTGCAACCACAGTTAGTGACACTTGAGAAAATTAAGAGAATAATGGAAACTCAAAAACTGCCAAGTGACTGGACTATCCTTCTTTACCCCTTTCTGAATTACAAAAGGTTATAGTACCCCACACCTATTCGTGTAAGCAATATTTGGTTTATGTATTAGAAATTCCTCTCCTCTCCTCAACCATCTATCATCTCTATAAGATCCTTCCCTTTCCTGTAAGGAAAGACAGCAACGCCTACTTGTTTTTAAGTCCAAATAAAGAGTATGTATTTAGTGACCCCATTAGACAACATTATGGAAAGATGTTAGTCAGTGAGTTAACAGGATGTTTTCAGCCAAATGAATTCCAATATGTATGCAAGGAAAACATTCCCATCCATACATACGTGCCGGAGGAGGATTGTGAGGCAACACTTCTCCACCCCTCCACTGTGGCAATGCCTAATAATTGTGAGGTAAGAGTAACCAAGCTAAGTAAAACTTTTTGGATACCATTATATTTAAGTAATAAATGGTTATTTGTAGCACCACAACCAGATAGGCTTACAGTTTTGTGTAATGATGTTTCTAAGCAAGTTACAATAGAAAAGGAAGGCAAACTGACACTAGAGCGTAACTGCAAGGCATTTTCGACTCACGTAACTGTGTACACCATGAGTACTTCAATAAGCAATATTACTACTGATTTTCTGCCCAGTGCAGAACTAAATTTTGATTGTTGTGAAGCATTAGAAAAAAGTATTGAAAATGATAGGTTGCATTTAGACATGCCCCTGGTAAACTTAATATCTTCAGCTGAAGAATTAAGAGTAGCCAGCATTAAAGTCGATGAAGTTGATAAACTTATTAAAGAGCAAGAGCAAAGGGACTTTTCTAGATTGTACAATTATGCTACATCGTGGGGCTCTGTAGTGGGGATTGTATTTGCAATTGTGGGATTCATATGTTGCTGTTGCTGCTACTGCAGTTGTTGTAGGAACTGTTTCTTTTGGTTCTGGGATAAGTGGTCTCCAAGGAAGTGTTGGAAGGAAACTACGGAGCACTTGTGTATAAATATCCACAATAATGCTTCTAAAGAGAAGGTAGTTTATTCCACACTTACTGAAATGGAGCATCCCAAACGAGAAGGCACAAATAAAACCGAAGCTGTAGAACTTTATGAAAGTCCTAAAACTAGAAGTAGAAGTAGAACCTTTCGCTAGGAATTAGAAAAGTTTTTCCTAAGAAAAAACTTTTTCCAAGGGGAAGGGTGTAATGAGAATTAAGAATATAATAAGACTGTGTAATGAGAATGAAGACTGTAAGTTAAGAAAAGCACTGTATAAGTAGTAATTCAAGAACTCCCTCTATAGTCTCCCCTCAAATGACAACCCTAGTTAATTAAGTGCAGGTGGTTTGACATCTGTCGAAGTCTCCCCTTCAGATGACGACACTAGTTAAATAAGTACAGGTGGTTTGATATCTACAGCTTCTAAGGGAGAGAAGTCTCCCCTTCAAATGATCACCTTAGATAAGTAAGCGCAGGTGGCTTGACATCTGCAGCTAGTAAAAACACTTGTATAAACTATTACTATTAGAATGTATAAAAGAACCTGCCTCTTTGTAAAGGCAGGAGAGAGAGAGAGCTAGACCTCGACCGAGAGTGGGTCGAACACTGTATTCTTCTTCTTAATAAATACTTTCTACTAAAGGAGATGATTGAGTCATTCATTAGAAGCCCGGATATACCTCGTCATTTCCTAGAGGTCAAAACCTAGATTTTGACCCCGATATCCAGCAACTATCTACACATCTCGTTCTCTCTTGTCTTAAGCCACCAGAGACAAGTAGGGGACAATTGTAGCACTCATCAGAGGAAAACCATCACATCCTCAGAGAACATCTGGCAGCAGGCCGAGCACAACACTGCTCCCCGGTGCAAACAAAGCTGTGCGTGTTAGTGCAAATAACAGATTGTGAACAGTGGCCCAAGTGTTTGTGTGCCCTTGTAGATAGTTTTTTCTTCCTATTAAAGTGCGTATGTTGCAATAAAACACATACATTCTACTACCACTTTCACACGTGCCCTTGTTGCAGGCAGACCTCAACGCCTCCTAGCAGGCGCCTAGAACCCAACCAGGGAAAGAAAAAACAACGATGGCAGCTGCAACGTCAGGAAACGCAATAACAACGCAACAAGGGGACAGCTAGCCTCGCACGCGGGTGCTAGCACTGACCTCATCCCCACCAGCCACTAGCCTCGTGCCCAGGCGCTCAGCCATCTGCAACACAAACAGGACCCACCACTCCCTCGTAACAGAGGCTATTGCTTCACCCGCTGCTGACACAGCACTGGCCGCGCTAGCCTCGCAAGCAGGCACCATTACCACAATCAACATGGAGACAAATGACGCTATTGATGTTAGGAAAGGAGTTACACGACCTCCGGCAGGAGATCAAATACTATGAAGGAGTGGTGGCGAAAATGAACACGGCAGACCCTGCCTTTCGCCGGGTCGCCTTCGACTTATCCGCGTGCCAACGGGAGCACGCCATCAAAAACGGCGTTTGGTCACCTTGCGTTAGGGTTGGCCGCACGTTGGCAAAAAAGCGCTCCTTCAAAGGCAGGGACAGCGACTCACAGGACTCTATGGCTTCAGCATCCTCTGATCGCAAAAAAAGAAACAAGCCTAAAGCGACAACAGAGCCCGCTCTCCCTATCTCCAACAATTACGCCGTCTTGAGGTAGACGGTGACGCCGTGATGGAGACTACCACTGCCGTCAACGCCGAGGAGACTTCTGAAAACATCCCGGCACCCCCCCTCCCGCCCCAAACAGCAGAGAGCGCAGCAAAAGAAACTTACGCCATTGTTTCCCCCACTACCTTCCCCTATGCATCCGTTCACTGTCCACCGCCGCCCGCCACCACTCAAGCACCACCTGTTCCAGCAGCACCTCAAACACCTCCGGCCTAAATAAACCACCAAGAATTATCATCCCGGACACCACCGCCATCTCCCAGGTGCTCCATATTATGAAACAGCAGTGCCCGACTGGCGCGTATAAGCTACAACACACCGCCGCAGGAATTAAGCTGTAACTGGACTGTTACGAGGACTTCCACCCGACCTTGGATCGACTGGCACGAGAAGGCGTCCAGTACTTCTAGTTCACTCACAGGACCGAACAACCACTGCGCTTCGTAGTGGAGCGCCTCCCGGCTACAGTGGATACGGAAGACATAGAGCACCTGCGTGCCCGGGGCTACACCCCGTTGCACGTAAAACAATTGGAAGCAAAAGGACGTCCCCTGTCTAACTACCTTATCACTATCGACAAGACCGAGAAAAACCACACATTCTTAAAAGAGCGTGAGGTGTGCCACAATTTTCCCGGCCTCCAAAGCTATCATTATCTTTTACTCATTTTTCTAGAAAATAGGCGCTTCTATGTACAGGTTGATCGCTCCAATTCCGCCGTGCGACCTATGCAGGCCGGCGTACCACAGGGAGTCATACTGGCCCCCTACATGTACATACTTTTCACCAACTACTTTCCTGTGGACGCTAAATGCAAGGTCTCCATGTATTCTGACGACACTGCAATTTATCACCACTCCAAAAATTTAAAGTTTGCCACGCGCGAAATTCAGCGCTACATAGAGAAATTCACGTCCTGGCTCCACCAATGGAAGATCAACGTAAATGTTCACAAGTGTCAATGACTGTTTTCTCCAAACAGCGGCACCTTCCAGAAGTCGATCTAACGATCGATGGCGAGATCTTGCCATATCGTCAGCAGGTTTAAATACTTAGAGGTCTCCATGGACCATAAACTACTTTGGCAATCACCTGAGAGATGTGGCCATCAAAGGGAGGCAGCGCTTGAAACTATGCGCGCCCATTTTTCCCGGTAAGTCTTTAGGTCTTAAGAGCAAATTTATTCTATACAGATCTTTTAATTTATCAGTGTTACTGTACGCCTGCGTGGCATGGGCTCACGCGCCCAAGTCGGCCCTAAAACGCTTACAAACCATTCAAAATCTCTCACTAAGGAAAGCTCTGAGGTCGCTGCTCCTAACCAACAACATAACCATTCATGAGGAGACGGGCATGCCCTCAGTTGCACAATCCATCGAGAGACGGGCCATGTGTACCTGGGAGAGAATTCCAACCAGGCATTGCTGGAATTGGAAGAGGGGAGCCCCTTTACAGGAAACATCGGCGCGTGCACCAATATTAACACCTTCACTATGCACGAGGCGGCGATCTGTAAATAGTGTACATAGACGGTATTAATAGTGGTTCCGGATTATGGAACAAAAAAGAAAACACTTTTGGTTAAGGGAACCAATCCAGTGACAGGACTTTCAGGTCACCAAGCTAAATAGACTAACGCAACAACGCTGTTCTCAAACCCCCCAAGAGAGGGACTTGTATCGGCGTTACAACAGCCCGTTCATTGGTATATGTAAAACACAACTTATAACCAAAATTGTAAAATTTTTGCCTGTAAAACCGGGACCCATGTACGGCTGCAGGCACACTTATAGTTAGAGAGAGAGAGAGAGAGAGAGAGAGAGAGAGAGAGAGAGAGAGAGAGAGAGAGAGAGCAGAAAAGCCTTCCTTCTTGGAGGGTCCACGTCCATCTGCACCAGAAAAACCTTTAATAAATACTTATACTTTTAACATAGTTGGTTGAGTTATTCAGTATTCGTCTGGAAACACCTTGTCTTTCCTGGAGGAGTCGACTTAGCTCGATTCCCCGAAGTGACGCCTATTATCCCTTCTCGCCTTAGCCATCGAGATTGAATACGGAAATTGTAGCACCGCATTAAACAGAAGTACATACCTAGTTGTAAGTCAGCCGATGGACATTACAGCTTGCACTTCGTTTAATAACATCCTGGTGGCATCTCGGCAGGCAGTATTACACTGGTATCGTGATCTAGTGATGCTACTTTTAGGAAAAAATTACGTACTACATTTATAGTTACATCGCAATAAGGTTCAATTATGACGGGCCATAAAATTCTTACTTTCCGCTAGTAAAATTGTTTGTCGGTAAAATTATGATCATGATATTATTCTTGTAAAATATTGCCACATTCTTAGTAACGGCCTCTGTACAGAAACTGACTCAACGTTGCCATTTCAGTTAATATTTGATCATCAATCTATAATTTCACCGCAAAAGGCAAAACTTCATGACGGGCATTCGGGGTCTTACATGCAGGCAACAGAATCCCTCTATTATCCCTTAAAACTTGAACTATATTTTTTATGTAAAACATTCACAAAGTCCTAGTTTCTTCATAACTTAAAATAAACTGAAACATTCAAGTTAAAATTGGATGATCAATTTACAATTTCATCCCAAAATGGATAAATCCATGGCTATTAAGCTGTAACCTGCTGGCTGGTTATACGGCTACTTATCGGTAAAATTAAGAATATGTTCTTAATCTTTGCCAGGATCCTAATAATTACATCCCGTAGAGAAACTGACTTAGTGTCAGTTAAGTTAAGTTAAAATTGGATGATCAATTTACAATTCTACAGCTAAAAGCTACATTTATGAACAGTATTCGGACTTGTAACTTGCCGAAGAATTAACCGGTGCATTATTGGTAAAATCAAACACAAAATTTTATTAACGTTGCAAAACAGCTAGTATTGCGACCTATGCGGAAAAACTAAATGACGAAAGCCCATTTCAGTAAAAACTGCCTAATCAAATTATATTTTCACCGTCAAAATGCTACATATGTTACCGGCGATAAAATTTTCTCCCGTATTGATAAAAATGCGAAAAATACTTTATTGATGAAAAAAGTTCACTAAGTGAGCGTTACCACTTGTGCAGAGAAACTAAACCGTACATGCTTACTTCACCAAAAGTGAATGATCTATTTATATTTCCAACGTAAAAACCGTAACTTATGACCGGTTTCGGATTGTTGCCTATCGGCATGTAAATCAGTGAATTAACGATATAATGACGAACAATATTATTCTTGTAAAAAATTGCCAAAGTGCTAGTACTGTCCCCCGCGCAGAAAACTGGTCAATGGTATTACTTTTAGCCAAAAAAAAATGTAATTATATTTACGAAAAGTGGTTAAATTTATGACAGACCATCGGGCGTTTACCTGCCGCTAGTAAAACGGTTTATTGTCCATAAGATTACGAGCATTATATTATTCTTGTGAAATAATGACAAATTCATAATAATGTCATCTGCAAGAAAAACTGAATCAGTAATGTCTATGTAATTAAAATTTGATGATCAATGTATAATTACACCGGAAAAGGGCTAAATATATGGCCGGCAATCCGGCTGTCACCTGCGGTGACGCAAAAGGTGCATTATCGATAATATCTAGAACATTTTATTATTGTACAATATTTCCAAAGTACTAATATTGTCACCTATGAAGAGAAACTGGCCAATGTTATGCCTTTTGTAAAAATTAGATATTACATTTATATTTTTGCCGCGAAGAATTTAAATTTATGACGAACCATTGGGCTCTTACCTGCCGACTAGTAAATGCAATGTGGATAAAATAACGAATTAGATATTATTCTTATGATATATTGTTTAATCCTGTTAATGCCGTCTATGCAGAGAAGCCGAGTCAGTGACGCAAATTTCGATGAAAAATTCGGACGTTCAACTAAAGTTTGCACCTCCAACATTTCAAGTACATTCGGCGTTTTAGGTTTTACTTGCATTATCGGTAAAAACTCGAATATAATTTTAATGTAAAATGTTTACAAAGTACGACATTCTCATCTGTGCAATGAAAATGAACCACACTAGCTTATTTCGCTCAAATTAGATAATCAGTTTATGTTCTGACCGGGAAAAGGTTAAATATATTACCTGCTTCGGGCTGTTACCAGCCGGAAGTGGATTATGTGTAAAAATAATATGATATTATTGAATAATTATTGGCAAAGTAATTGTAATATCATCTGAGCATAGAAACCGAGTCAGTTGTGCCTATTTTACTGAAAAACCGATGATTAAAATAAATTTCTCGGAGAAATTAATAAATATATAACCAGATTTTAGCCCGATATTATCCAACGACAAAATAGCAACAGTATTGGTAAAGTATGAACCAATTTATACTGGCATAAATATTAAAAAATAACTGTACTCTCACTTGTGCAAATAAACCAAGTGATGCCTATTTCAATAAAATAAAAATAAAATAATTGCTTGTAATAAGGTGATTTATGGGATCAATTAGTGACATAATATTAATATTGTTAAAATTTGTCAAATTATTGTAATGCGATCTGTGCAGAGAAACTTCTTTTGCAATAAAAAATCAATGATCGATTAAAATGTAATTTTCATTGCTAAAACACACGCACACACATATAGTTCGGGGTATTATTTGCCGGAAACAGAAGCAGGTCCTTCCTGGTGGTCTAGTGTTGATCACACCTGCCTCGTAGACCCAAAATGCGGGTTCAATCCTGGCCGGGGTCGATGGTTTTTTTCGGGCGTAAAACTCTGAGTATGACTTCCTTCGGAAGGGAAGTAGGAAGTAAACCCGTGAGTCCCGCGTAGTAGATTTACGGCAGGTAAAAGAACCTCAAGCCTGAAAGAAATGGACTCCCGAGTAAAATTTATCGGCCATTTCACACCCTGAATTGAATGGTATGGTGATGACCTGAGATATTAAAGAGCGTCTATAAATAAACCAAATGAATAACCCGCAACAGAATTACTATATTATCGGTAAAATATCTAATACGCCTGTCGAAATGCCACCAGGATGTTATTAAACGTCCAAGCTGTAATGTCCGTCGGCTGACTTACAACTTGGTGATGTTCTTCTGTTTAATGCTGTACTACAATTTCCGTATTCAATCTCGATGGCTAAGGCGAGAAGGGATGTTATATTGGGATAAGAGGCGTCACTTCGGGGAATCGAGCTAGGTCGATTCCTCCAGGAAAGACGAGGTGTTTCCAGACGAATGCTGAATTACTCAACCAACTCTGTTAAAAGTATAAGTATTTATTAAAGTATTTTCTGATACAGAAGGCGTGGATCCTCTAAGCAGTAAGGCTTCTCTCCTGTCTCTGAATAAATTCAGGGACCTTTTTTACAACTGTAATACCCAAGGAAGGGTAATAAACACCTAGTCTTGACATAAGAGTTATTATTAAATACTTCTTACCACCATGAGGTCAACAGGCACCAGGTTCTGACATATAAGTTCAAAGAGGTTCATAGTTTGGGTTTGTTAAGCTTAAAACTACACAATACTTCATCAGCACAATAATTCTATCTATCTATAACACGCACCCATAGACATAATATTTTAAGTGATTGGAAAAGACGGTTGCTTTTTGTTTATGCTAGTGTTTCTGCGAGGAACCTTTCAGGTCACGTCACCTCTGCGATGCACAGTGTGGCGAGGTAAGTCACCCTTAATATTTATTACGTCTACGTCTTACTATATTTGGGTTTATACAGTATGTTTCACTAACAAGGATATACAGCATGCACTTACCAACATATTCTTATTATATCTGTCAACGTTACGATTCCTTATAATACCACGCTTCCGTTACAAAGCCGACTCTTGATTACATGTCGATCCACATTTGTTTTATTTAAAATATTTACTAAGCACTAGTTTTTTCTTTTCTGCAGAGAAACTGAAACAGTGATGGGTATTTCAGTTAAAACTGAGTGATTCAATTTATTAAATCCATGGCAGAAATGCTATATATATTGCCGGAAAATGGGCCGTCACCTGCCGGCATGTAAAACGGTATATTATCGGTAAATAGTCACGAACATATGATTGTAAAATATTTCAAAGTACTACTGTTGTCACCTGTGAAGAAAAACTTTAACCCGTTCCCCGATGGCTATACAAACTCCGCACTAACTGTTCCCGAATATCCAATAAACAGATCTAGGCATTCAAATGATCCGCAATTTAAATGTCTACAGTGCGGAACAACCCTTATATTTTGCTTATTTTTATTACATTTTAATGAACCAAAAACTTAATTAAAGAACATTAAATGCAGTATGAGCCAACTACAAGTATTACATTTATTTAAAAAATCAATAAATAACAAAAAATAAAATTAAATAAATACATACAGATGTATTTCCCAGTTCGAATCATGGTTTGAACTAGTGAAATGGGGTTATGAATTCCTAAAACCATTGGGAAGTATAAAAGACGTGTTTTTTCAGAGCACAACCTGTGGTGTACAGCCTCATACACAGCTTTATAATGCAATGCATGGGGGGAACAAATTTACGATGGACCATTGGAACCTTCCAAATGGACTACCCAGCAGAAAATATCAACATTAAAGAAGCAGAAGAAAGTATAGAATATCCTATTAAGGCATTTACAGATGTAAGCAAAATAGGAAACAGGGTGGGAACGACAGGTGCTATAATACAAATCCGCCAGCTAAGTGCCGATTGGATGAAATGCTCAATCAATCAACTGAAGGCTCTGCAGGAGCTAGAAGCAATACAGTCAACATTAATATTTAAAAAAAGGCTAGCAGTATACACCGATAATAAAATAAATCTGTGCTTAATAAAAAATAACAAGAAACAACATAAGATAATAGCTAACATCTTGCAAGCAATTTGTACCGTTAAAAAAAAAAAAAAAAAAAAAAAAAAAAAACGGTGAACTATACATTTCCGCTGGTTTATAACACCAATGCAGTAAACCAGAGAACCCGAAACCATAAATATCAAAAGTAAAATTCTAGTGTTCTCATATTTGTGGATAACTATTACTGACAGCTGTTTTTTCTTAATATAGAGTGATAAAATTATATTAGGTATCACCTTAAGATCTGAATTTCCTATACCAGGATTGTCACTGCTACCTACCATCAACTAATATAGTGCAATGTCATTCAAACTATAAACAAATATTTTTACTGTACAAAATAACTCCACAATTACAATTGTAATCTATGAGAAACTGGGTGACTATTTGAATGTAAATTTATATCTATACAATTACTCAATCATAGCCAGTATAATATTTATACACTAGCGTTCAGGCGATCATTTGCCGGAAACTGAATAAATGCAGCATGTGTGAAATTACGATCCAAATATTAAAATTGTAAAATAAAAAAAACAGTATTGTCCTTCACGTTGCAGAGACTGACAGTCGTGCCTTTTCCATGCATAAATATCAATACATTTATACCAAAATAACCTAATTTTCACTACCGACATTTGAGCAACTACATTCCAAAGACTAAATTAGTCTTAACATCTGAACAATTTGAAAGTAAATATTGTGAAAAAATACTAAATTAAACTAAATAATGTGAAAAAAAATTACTAAATTATTAGTTTCGCCAAAGAAAAAAAAACAGAAATTGAGTGTTTGGATCTTGCATAAATGTGAATATAGGATGATACATTTATACATACGAGAGTAGGTCTAGAAGTTTCCGGTCTAACCATTTTCTAGGCATGATCAAGATAAAAACTATATTTCGCTTTTCAATATAATTACCCTTTATTGCAATACACTACTCAAATCTTTGAATTAACATTTCAATCCCCCTCCAAAAATAAGCAGAAGACTTGTCTGCAAAATGGGCATAAACAAAATCCATCACTTTTTCGTCACACTTAAATTTCCTTCCTCGAAGGTGGTTCTTGAGTTTTGAAAAGAGGAAATAGTCACTGGGAGGTTGATCTGGGCTGTAAGGTGAATGGTCGATATTCATGAAGCGACATTTTCACAGCTCTCTTTGTAACAAGAGGTATGCACAAGCGCATTGTCATGAAGAAGGGGCACACCACCATCCAGCTTTCCTCGCTTTTTCTCTTTGATGGAAGCAGGTGGTGTGTGCAGTAGGCCAGCATAGCATTCCCCATTTACTATGGTGTTCCTCTCCTTGAAGTCAATGAAGAGTACTCCCTTACAGTTCCAAAAGATTGTAACCATGATCTTGGTTGACTGAGTGACCTTGGACTTTAGAGTCGCTGCTTCGCCAGGTTTACACCACTACATTGATTCTCCTTTGAACAAGGGATCATAGTAGAGGACCATAGTTTCATCTCCTGTAACAATGGTTTGCAGAACTTTTCTCTCGTTACCACGGCAGAGTTCCAAAAATGCCTGACAACTGATGACTCGTTGCTCCTTTTGAACTGAGGAAAGAAGTCTAGCCACCCATCTTGCACTAACTTTATCCATGCTTAAATGTTCATGAATAATTCGAAGGACTGTTGCTTTAGAAAGATCGAACCTTGCTGCTATTTGTGTAACTTAGAGCCGCCGGTTGACCATAATTTCTCCTTCCATAATAGCGATGTTTTCAGAAGTAAGCACCTCCAAAGGCCGACCTGCACGTTTTTCATGTTCAATGCTTTCTCGAACCATTCGAAAAAGTTTGGTTCATTCTTTTACGGTAGAATATGAGTGAGATGCTTCCCCATATACACGGTCCAAATGCTGTTTAACTTCATTTGGAGTAAGTCCTTGTCTTGTGAAGAACTTAATAACAGCTCGAAACTCCATTTTGAACATGTCACAATCTTCTACACCTATCCTTTTTTCTGCAATTATATCGGAACAACTGAACACAGCGAAGCGGAAGTTATAGCTTCAATTATTTACTTAACAGATAAGGGTTTTGTGAAGGCGGAATTCCTTATCGGCGAAACCGGAAACTTATGGACCTATCCCTCGTATGTACAGCAAGAACGATATTTCACTACCGGCATTCGGTCACCTGCCGGCAAATGAAACTAAGGAGAATGAGTGAAAATTAAAAGCTAGGGTTTTAAAAAATGATTGAGTACTGACATTGCCTACCTTAAGAGAACTTCGACATTGGAATCTATTTTATTACAAAAAGCAGTGACCCAGTAATATTTATACCGTAAGAAAGGAAATTTCTGTACAGGGTTCCGGCTGCCACCTGCCTAAAGCAAATGCAGTGTAATATCAGTGAAACTACTAACGCAATATTTTTACTATGCAAGATTACCGGTAAACTATTCCTTTCTTCTCCGAGAAATTAGGTTATTAGTACCCATTTTAATGTAAAATAAATTCATCCAAGTACAATCATAACGCAATAACGCATTTTTAACCGCATTCTTGCAGCCACGTTCCGGCAAATGAGCTAGTCTAATTTCAATGAAAATTCAAACAGTATATTATTTGAAATACTACTGCATTATGGCAACGATAAAAAGAAATTGCATGCGTGGAGCTCATTTCATTGCAGGTGCGCGCGCGCTCACACACACATACACAAACCTATAATTTCATTACCAATATTTGGACGGTCTGTTGCCGGCAATTAAAGCAATGGAGTAATGATAAAAATTAAAACCAAAGTATTTTAAAATACGACTAAAGAATCAGTATTTTCCTTAAGAACAAATGTCATGTGTCTATTTTAATACAAAAACAAGAGTGACCCAACTACTGTCCTGCGGTATAGACGAAAATTTCACTTTTTAATGCAAAAATTATTACACCATTATTAGTCTTCTATGTGGAAAAATTGTGTCAATGGTGATTATTTCAATGTAAAAATTGGCGTTCTAATTATATTAACAGCCCAAGAACGGAGTATGCACTACTTGCATTCCATCAGACAGTTACAGCTAACTAAAGTAATAGAAACGGTTAAATTACGAACTAAATATTATAATTGAAAAGATTATTGTTATATCAGTATTGTCAACCGGGAGAGAAACTTGTCATTGGCGCCTATTTGAATGTAAAAATAAAGTTATACAGTTACATTTATACCGCAAGAACGAAATTTGACTACCGACATTTCTTCATTCATCTGCCGCCAACTGAAGCAAAACAATATCGGACAATATACGATTTATATATTATTAAAGTAGAAGATTACTAAATATTGTTGTTGTCATCGGCAACTATTTAAAAAAAATAGGGGAAACTTAATATTGACTTTCCAAAAATGAAATTTCCATAAAGCATTTTGGTGGTTATCTGCAGACAATTTCCGCGCAACACTAGCCATTTACATTACCACGGTAAGAATAATTTTCCGTAAAGGCATTAGGGCGTTCATCTGCAGACTACCGAGGCAACGCAGTAGCGGCATAAATACAAACGAAATATTATAAATGTACAAAATCAATAAATTACTGTCTGATTGAAGAAACTGAGCATTAGCAATATTTGAATTTAAACAAAATGTCAATTACATGTCCACTACAACAATGGAAATTTAACCACAGACGTTCGGGAAGCCACCTGCCACAACTTGACCGGTGCATTATCGTTATAATTACTAACAAAATGATATTAATATTACATTATACACAACATAGTATTGTCATCTATTTAAGTGTAAAAATAGGATTATATAATTACATTTCTACCCCAAGAACGAAATTTAAATACGGAATTGAACCTATCAACAGTCAGCAATTGAAGCAATGCAGTAGAGCCGAAAATAAGAATAAAATATTAAATAAAAGCTCTAGTTATCACATATACGGAAAACTGTGTAATATAAAACAGTGCTCCAATTATATGAGATGTAAGCCATAATCCCGGTACAGAAAAGTCACAACTAATGTTAGGGCAATATCATAGAAAACAGGAGCAACATTTTAGTATAACATTACTGACCAACTAGTGTTGTCATCTATGAGAAGAAAATGATATTATTGGAGTCAATATCAATTTAAAAATATATTTGGGAAGTCTCATGCGGACAAATTTGTAAGTCAAACGTCTGAGAAATTTATAAACAAATATTATTGTTGTGAATGACTACTAGTATTGCCAAAATTGCGAAGAAATTGAGTATTAAGGGCTCATTTCGTTGTAAAAATATGGGGATATAGCTATTTGTATATGTACAGCTAGAACGAAATTTCACTACCGGCATTCTGGTAATCAATTGTTGGCACATTGCTTGAAAATACAAATCATATATTATTTTAATAAACTTCTACAGTAAGGGCATTTTCATTAGTTTAGAGAACTGTATATGTGGCGGCTATTTCACACAAAAATAGAGCAACTCAATTGGATTTATACGGTAAGAACGGAAATTTCAGCACCGCATTCTGGCCTTCACTTGCCTACAACTAATGTAGTACAAAATCCTGCAAAGAGAGTATTTTTACTGTAAAATTCCAACAAGTCTCTTATCTCTTGGGAGAATCTATGTCGGTGGAGGCCATTTTAATTTAAAGATAAATTAGTACAAGTACCTCAATACTCTAAGAATGCATTTTAGCTCTCTCTCTCTTCTCTACCGGAATTACAACTACCTGTCAAATTAAAAAGTAATGCAGCATTCGTGAAATTTCAAACAAAATAATATTACTTACAAATTTACTTCCCAACTTGTTGAAGCAAGAAATGTTGTCTCAAAATTTCCTATTTAATTATAATTGCTTCTGATGACTACTACTACTACAACAACAACAACAACAACAATAATAATAATAATAATAATGTCTTGTTTCAGGCAATCAAGGGTATTAATATTATAATTAAATGGAGGACCCCAATATTATATGTATTAGTGTCTGTATGTAGATGTCTTTTTGATTAGTAAGCGATATTCAAGTTATCTTTCAATAATACCATGCCTTTGTTATGTGCTTGTAAAAGGGAAAGGGAATGCTGTTCTTATTTGGTGACATTAGCTGTACCTGAGAAAAAGATCTTTTGTTAAAACTTTACCCTTTTGTCAAACCCTCACGGACAGTCCAGCCGGCCCGGTTCGGCGCCAGAGGTCATAACATTGTAAATGGCTAGGGTTCAATTGGAAACGGTACTTGTCGTCAAAAGGAAATGCCACAGAAAGAAACACGCGTTTTTACAGAAACCCACATATTTAGCTGGTTCAAAGGCAGGCCGCAAAAATGGCTAAAACGTGCTTTATCTCGAGAATCTAGTGAAAGGTAGATGTAGGCGATTTGCTAGCGTGGGAAGAGAATAAGAAATATTTTCTGGTAAAAACCCAGAATCTTCAACCAATCAACATGTTTAAAATCCGAAGAATTAAAGCAAACTGGTAATAGACCATGCGCTATTGTGATCCAATAATATTCTAGAAGGAACCAAATTCAATTCATTTAAAGGAATTAAATTTTCGCGAGGGAGGAGCGAGCTGGCATAAAAGATTTAATATTAACTACGAGAAGTTAAGTTCTGAAGCAATGGTGACAGGAAGCAGTCCTAACAGTAACAGTAGTAACAGCAGTAAGAATAGTAGCAAGAGTGGCAATCAGTCTGTATCTGCCTTATCCAGTGTTGTAGTAGAACAGTGAAACCGTCGCGAAGCGTCAAAGTAACTCGTTCAATCAGTGAGAGTCAGTCACGCAGCGCAACGTAATAGTAATAAAAGTCACAGTCGTGGTAAAGTGAATAAATACGCGAGTGAATACAGCGAACTATAATCCGCCGAAGCACAGCATGTTCCAGAACCTTCCCAGTAGTCAAATTAAATATTCAACCAGTGCCGAACTTCATCATTACAGTGAACAATCTCCTTCTTCTCTAATGTCTTGAAGTCATTAAAAACAGTCAAAAAATTCCCCTGAGATTCTTATCCTCTGTGTTGAAACCACAGAGTTAGGAAGCATTGAACTCATGACTCCTAGAGCCGAGGCAAAACAAGAAGACACCTAATTGTCTGATTAAAATAACAATCAATCATCCCTTTTAATTCCTCTGCATTGGAACCACAATTATTCCCGTTCCAAATTTCTCTGGCAGCAATCGAGTGATCAATTCTCAATACACCGCCAATTCTCAGTACACCGCCACGGGTGGCCGAGGTCGTTAAGGCACGGACTCATGAGCGGGAAGTCTGGGGTTCGAATCCCGCCAGGACCGTCCTCCCTGACTATTTTTTTTTCCTCCAGGTTTTCCTCAGTCTTCATAACTGGCAAATGCCGGGGAGGTACCTAATCTTAGGCCTGGAGCTCTTCCCTCCTTAAAAAAAAATAATCCTTTCACAATACATCGTTTCATTTCATGTATCATCAGTGTCCACCGCCTGTGGTGCCTCAGTAGTAAAAACGGAAAACACCACTCACAAAAAAAAAAAAAAAATACTGAGGATATGGAATATCATAAAATTAACATTAAAAAAATTAATTAAAAAATTAAATTAAACAAAATTAAAACAAAAAACTATTTAAATTATTTAAAGAACTGTACCCAATTACATTTCTTTCTTAATGCAATTTTCTCTATCGGGATTGGAGCTACCTGTCTAACTAAATAGAAGTGCAACATCGATGAAATTAGAAACAAAATATTATTACTGTAAAAATTGCTGATCAACTTAGAAACAAAATATTATTACCCTAAAAAATTACAAATAGTCATCTATGTGCAGAAAATGCGTCAGTAGCACCAATTTGAACATAATGGAAGGTGAACCAATGACATAAACAACTCAATAATTTATTTTCTCCTTACGGTCTTCTAAAAGTTACCAACCAACCAACCAACCAACCAACCAACCAACCAACCAACCAACCAACCAACCAACCAACCAACCAACCAACCAACCAACCAACCAACCAACCAACCAACAACTAAATAAATGCATTATCAATGAAAGTACGAACCAAAGTGTTAAAAATTAGTACAGGAGTAGTATTGTCATCCATGAGGAGAAGCTGTGTCATTGGCACTTGATTCAATATAAAAAACCGCGTTCCAATTGCATTAATAGCACAAGAACAGATTATTTACTAAGGGCATCGTATCAGGCACATGCCCTTAACTAAAGTATTATCAATATCGGTTAAACTATGAAAAATTGTAAAACATTACTCAAATACTACCATTGTCATTCTCGGAGACATAACTGCTATTTTGCGCCTATTTTAATGTAAACATAGGGTTACATAATTATATTTCCATCACAAGAACGAAATTTCCCTACCGACATTCATGTTTTATCCGCCGGATACTGAGCAAGATAGGTTTTTTTTTTTTTAATGAGATTTATATATTATTAATGAGACAAATAACTAAAATGTTGTTCTTGTCATTTTTATCAAAAAAATGTCACGGCCGTTAATTCACTGTAAAAATTAGCCGAACTAAATAAATTTCCTTTCCAAGAACGAAATGTTCTTAAAAGCATTTTGACTGTTATTTACCGGTACCTAAGCCAGTATTATCGGTGAAAGAACTGACAAAGTATTAATGATGTAAAATTATACAAATTACTAATATTTGTCATCTATGGGGAGAAACTGTCCCATACTCGATATTAAAAAAATGGCAATTCAATTACATTCACCCCGCAAAAAGGTATTATTACCGGCATTCGAGCAGCTACACGACACTTAAATTTGAGCAACATAGGCGAAATTGGAGACGTATCTCCCGTCCCATACCCCGCAAAGAAACAAATTTGCGTATCGAGTAAATTATAGCTAATTAATATTATCCAATGTCTCGTATATTGTAAATAGCATGAAGCGTACTCTTTGTATTAATATCTAGTAGACGCGGTATATGATTTCATAAGGGAGAATAGAAGACTACAGGTTCGATATAAATTATATAATTATTTTCTATAAGTTAAATTATGAATATGTAATAAATTCCTTGTAAATAGCAAGTGTTTGCAGAATATTATATAACTTGGTGCGGTTGCTAATGGAGTCTCGTCGAGAGTCGCGAGATAATAATAGAATTGTGCACCTGACAAGGACAGGTTATAATCCTTTTGTATTTTAGAGAAGACACTAATCTATTAGAAACAGTAAACATTCCTAAGGAAACGGTTAACTCAGGTGCTGGCGAGAACTGATCCCTTTCAGTTTCACATCGCATGACGATGATTTCACCAATCATAGACCAAAGGAGTTTGAAAGTTTAAAGTGAGCGCGTATGGGAGGTTGATAGCTCTAAGTTTAAAATAAGTGCTTATGGGAGGTTCAGAGCTCACCAATATATTCCAATATTTTGAAGGCTCAGCGAACCGTGAACTCCCTTCTGTGGATCCTGTGAGCTCTTAGGTTCAAGTGCTGGCATTTTTGATATTAGTATAAAAGTAGATACTTCTTTGCAAGAACGTTTTTGATAATTGCAAGTCAGAGATGCAGGTGGGCTATTAGGGAGAAACTGCTTTATAGGTGCTCATTTCAATGTCAAAACATGCAATATTTTTAGTGTAAGGAAATTTTTCTGCCGACCACCGAAGCAATGAAGTATCGCAAAAAATACGAAAGAAACATTATTAATGTGGTTAAGTTCAGCTGAATATTTACATTTTTGTTTTGTTTTATATTGAAATCATTTATAAATCCCTAAGCAGTTTTCTATACCTTTTTATCGACGAAGTCGTTGCCTTAATATAGACTGCTGTTTCATTTCTTCCTTTAGAAACATTTTTACAATGAACGCTGAATTCTTTCTTTGTTCCCAAAACATAAAATCGGATTTTAATAGGGCAAGTGAGGTTAAAATAGAAAATAATTCATCTCCTTTGTTCTTAGCAATAGCTACATAATTCATTCTAAGATCACATGGGCTCAATGAAAACAGAATGAGGAAAATTTGCATTAATTCAAGGACAGACACAAGCTTGTTGAAAGTAAATAACCATAAATACAGCTTACAATATTACAGTGAGGTTTGAAAAAGCCTCAAGTTTTGGAATCCATGAAAGATCCATATTCACACAATCCCACGATAAATGGAGAAAAATTACAACTGAAATGCAAAGAGAAAGTTATAAATACAAGTCAAATAGTTCCTGAAGTCAGAAATTCAACCATCTCACCAACAAAACTTCATTTTAAATCTCGGTTATTGGAGTCTTACTGAGTGTTTCACTATAACCTATAGGACACTTTATACCAGTCAAAGGGCTCAAAAATGGTAAATTGGCTATGGCCAAACACATAACTGAGTAAGGTGAAGAGAACGACACCTACCAGTGATTCCGATGGAAAGATTTTTTTTTTTTCAACTTTTTTCATTTCAAGTCTGTACATAATGTACGCATTCAAAATTTTTTCCTTTAATGTGCTTAGAATATTGTTTCGTTGAATATTTTAACCAAATCATAATTTTAAATTCATTCTTGTGACACATTTTCCTTCTCTTTAAATGAAGCATTTATCCTTCTCTTGAGCCAAATGCACAAGTATAACGGACATTATACTTTTTTTTCTCCCATTTGGAGAGTCCTTCAAACACAATAAAGGAGGTACATACAAGAAGCCTTTCCTGACAAAGTAAGAAGAAAAATATCACAATTACAAATTTAGCTGCCACTATAGTAAGATATGAAAAAACCAAAACTTATCTCTACTGATTTGCAATAATAAATGATTATATATGTTCCTGCCTTAGAAATGCACACACAGCGCATCACCGCTACACATATATTTTAGAGAGAGAAAGACAGAGGGAGAAACTGAACGAGGAAATATAAAGAGAATATTACATTTCCTGTCATAACATATAACTATCAAAATAAACAAAAATGCATTTATCGAACAGCAACAATTTTGAGTCTTAATGTAATGCACTGAAATTTGTTAGGTATTAGCACTCATTTAAATTTGTACATAGTACACATTTACAACTTTGAAGCTTGTTATTGCACATTTTAAATGCTTGTTCTTTCACAAAAACATACTATGCATATGTTATGTTTAGGTAAAAAGAAAATTGA